>JZLH01S0609324.1:140486-156722 GCA_001188425.1 Eucidaris tribuloides | reverse complement strand
ACATGCTAAAATCCCCTTTTTCTGCAGTAATATATAGGGTCTGAAGATGAGATATTGCATTAAATGTTGTTGCTATGGCCATTGTTTGTATTGCGTTTGGGTTTTTTTTTTGGGGGGGGGTTGTTGTTGTTGTTGTGTTTTGGGGGTGTCATTTTCATTATATTCAGTTAATTCACTTTCTTCACTTTAAAAAAAAAAACTACTTTGGACCACCTTGAATCTAACTAAAATGTGACATTGTCTGAGCGATCACTTTTATGCATTTCTGGCTAATATAACTTTGTTAATCTTTGCCTGTGAGATTCTGTAATTCCTATTGAGTTAATACATGCAAATCCAGTTCCAGTAGTCAACGGATTTAATCAATGACATGGAGGTTTTACTACATGCCTGAAAATGCTTGGTTGATTAGCAGAAGCTGAGTAGGAGATTCCTCATCAAGGGTAAATACCCCTTGCTATCAATGATATGCACAAAGAGGTACAAGACCAGACAATACTTCACCATCAATTAACAACATATTTAAAACACTTAGCAACTCTGGAATCTGTTAGAACCGATATTCTGTAAGCCAGACCAATCATTTTGACACCACACTTCTGCTAATTTTGAATAGGTGACAAGGATTACATTCCCACACCTTAATGAGGGTCATCAAGCAATCAGAATTGAATTGATGTGTGTATCTGAAGGATAGCAAAGCTGCACTAAAGTAAATGCACCTGTCTTGTATACAAGGACAAACCCTTCCATGCATAATATTAATTGTTAGTTTGAATACAAACAAGCATTCTGATGAAGTGCACACTGAGAAATCCAATTGGCCAGTAGGTCACTGTTTCAGTTCCTTCACTTTGTTCAATAATTCTTCAGCCTATATTTCAAATTCGCAGCGATCTGCTTATTAATTTTTTTAGTCAGCCAAGTGCGTTATAATCATAGATACTGCAAAATTTGTTTGTTAGAATTTATATATTGCTTTTTACCATCGTTTCAAATAAACAAAATGAATGAATGAATGAATGCATGAATACATGAATGTAGCATAATTATAACTAGGTGTATTAAAAATAAAACTTGTCAGTTTTGGTTTTAATAACACCAAACTTAGCACGTAGAATCGAACTGCGTATTGATTATAGTTGCTGTTGAATAGTACAATTATGGTGGAGGTTGTTTTGAATAAATACAATATTACCAGTATTATGTTAATCTGCTTATTTCAAAGTAGAGTTCAGATTTTGCACTCCAACCCCGCTGTACAAAATTTAAAACTGTACAGAAATGCAAATGGTGTTGTGAGGAGTGTGTTGTCGTAGTCCCACACAATAGAAATAGAAATGGCTGTGATATAGTGAATAGAGTCTAGCAGCTCGCCAGGCTACTTATGATATTAATAACGCATTTATCTACCCTATGAGAGACTAGCATCCAAAGTTGTCCAATGTGCAGTCTCTGGCAAGCCCATTGTTATTTCTATTATGTGGCGGACTGAGACACACACTCTCACACACACCTTTTGATTCCTGTACAGTTAAAAATTTTGTACAGGGGACTGGATAATTGAGACAAAATTAGAAACTTAACTTTTTAAATAAGGCCATGCAAATTAACACTAAAACTGATATGATAGTCTTATTCAAAACCACCTCCACATATAATGTGACTATTCAACTGCTAACTACGTCAATCCAGTCTAATCTGGTGTCATAGTTTTTCGTGTTATAAAAACAAATGACAAGTTTTGTTTTACACTCTACTTCAAGGTCTTTTTTTTTATAATAATCGTTTTTAATTTCTACTTCCTTAATATTGCATAATTTATACATGGGGATACAAATCAGACAGTAAGTGTCATACAAAAGTGACATGCTAGGAACCTCATAATCAGAGTATCCGAGGATAAGGGTGGAATAAAAGGTCAGGAAAATTGTATAAAATGTATGGATACATGCCATATTGATGTATACTACTATGTATCTGGTATGAGGTTAAGGGATATGAACAGTGACGTCCCATGCATGTGTATTTCAATGCAGTGTATGATATCATGTGTGCGGGGGATTATTGTTCATGCTATGTGTCCTGTTTGTGTGTCATCACCGCTGCACATGTATATCAAACTCAACCAAATCTTTAATGCACAAAAAACAGTAAAACCAGTTTGATATTCCAGCAGATTACCAATAAACATAGTGAAAGTTTTCTTCAGATTGGGAATGCACTTGTAAGCACTTACTGAAATGAAGGGAGTGAAATAGGCTACTTTACTCTGTAAATCCAATTAATGTTAGGTATTTTATGAATCAATCAAGGATGGCATATTGTAAAGAAGAGAAGGCACCAGCAATAACAGGCATAAAGTTACAACATATTTGAGTGTCTTGCCAACAATCAGATGGCACGTGGCACTGCAGGAGCTGACATGCATGGACCAATGATGCCACCGACCGTGTGTTAGCCGCACCGTGGAATGTATGCACTGTTTGAATTGATAAGCTCTCCCCTATAGCTGTTTTGAAAGTTTTGTCTTAGGGTAAACTTACAAAGACGTAAAATAAAGCACAAATTAACTAATATTATAGGCCTGATGAGGGTGAGATACACACATACACCCTATTTAGGGCTGTTTTTGTCCACCATGTACCATAATTCGTCACAAGTACTCACAATGCATTTTTATATGTCTATTACTTATGCCTGTTTAGTTGCTGCGCACCTTCTCCCTTTAAATCTAATCATTCCTGTCTGTGACCTAAAACAGGTAAATACATAAACACACGACAAAAAATACAAAAGTACACACACACACCAGTCACACACAAAACAAAACACTCATGTGTTTAGTATGGTGATACAGTATGTGTCTGAAATAAACCGTATAATCATTAAATCAAAATTACTAAAATGTCTGAAGCTAAATCATTATTAATGAAGTTTGAAATATTATGTTCAAAATCATGAAAGCATATATGTTTGTCATGTATTGCATGTGTCTGTTGTTTCAAACACTGCCACATAGTTGGCAAACTTGCAAAGGCTTGTTACACAAGTTCAATGCATTCAATGACACTTGAAATTTCAATTTTGCTTTCTCTCACATCTTCTTTTGCAATTGTATTTTAAATCCACGAAAGCAGGGAGAGAGAGAAAAAAGATTTTTATGCTACTAACTGTATACGCTGCATATTCTCGCGGTAGTTTTATTTCGCGAATGTCGCGGACTTTACTTAACAGCGAATTTTTCACGGCCTGACAATCCTCGTACAAAGTGAAATGGCAAATACAATAAAATCACCGAAACATATACTCTCGCAATACGCTGTCTTGAGCAAAATCGGTGAAAATATTGGAGCGAATATATGGCGGATACAGTATTTAATGAGACAATTTGACATGTATAACGTGTCCTAATGCCCGGCTGCTCCACATCACAGATGTCCATTTGTGTGCACATGTCCTTTTGGTACATGTACTAGACACTGGCAATTGCATTAACTCCCACAATGAATTGATAGAACTACATATGATACATCAAAATTAACAATGTTTTAGCGTCAAAGACCACAATGTGAGCAACAGCATTAAAGGAATGACTGAGGTATTGCTCATTCAAACTGCCTTTCATTTGGTGAATAACCCAAGGTGCAATCAAGCAACCTATATTAAAGTTAGTGGGACCTACCCCAAAGGGGGTGCTTTCAAGCAAACAAAGTATAATGAAAGCAAAAGTTAAACAAGGCCTTTCTGTACTAGTCACACTCACTTCAATTTTGAAATGTGTGTGGACAGCTTAGGACCCTTGAAGTGTGTGAGTGCAAATAACGGGGCCACTTCTGTGAAAAAATGCTAGCAGGACATTGGAAGAGGTAAGTACAAAAAGCTGTACAAATAGCCATGATCCATCGCTGAGAAGGTGACACTGGGTTTGTTCTTACAAATATGCTCCCACAGAAATAACAGGAGTAGGGTGGATGAGGAAAAATTGTCCTGGCCTTGTTGTAAATGGCATCTATCCTGTCCTAATGGCCACATCATCAGTGTTGTTATGATTGAAAGGTAATGGATATCTGCTAATGAAAAGGTCCATTATGAGGCATGAAAATATTTGAGATCATACCATTTGCTACACCCCTGTAAATGATGAGTAGTGACCAGATTCAACCTTAAGACATCAATCTTTCAAGTACCAAAAACATCGTATGTATTTGCCATCGAAAGACTTGTAACTGTCATATTTATAACAAATAATTTCTCGCACTGAAAATATGCTAACTGTATAATATGGAAATGAATGCCACACAAACAGCCACACATAAAATGTTTGAACTGTAAAAGGAGCGAAAGGAGAGATGGACTGTAAATTTAATGGGGGGGGCATCTTGAATATAAACAGTTTACAAGTGTCCAGGCCTAGGATTAAACCTTGTTTAATCAGTGTTGTTGCTGAGCTACATTGTATTTCTATGAAAATCATATCTATATTATCACAATCATTGAAGCTAAATCACAGCTAACCGTCTATATTTTTTCCAAATTACACGTAGTCCTTATTTGCATTGATTTAAATTTTATATTTATTTATTTATTATATTTATTTACTTATTTATTTATGTTTTCATTATTATTTGATCATCAATACTATCATTCATTTATTAATGTACTAGGTATTTATCATTCAGGGTATTTAATTTATTCGTTGATTAGTTATCTCATTTGGTTCTCTTGAATCATGTATTTTATTAAGCATGTCATAGATGTACCTACATATTGAATGTATCAAACTACCACTCATTGTTGAGCATAATAACACTGAAATGTGATAGAAAGAGCAAAATATGTTGTATCTTTAAACAATAAACCCAGCAATATAGAAGTGTGATGTTAGTTACTTAAAATAACCCTACCTGAATTCTAATGGATTTCACACAAGTAAGTAAATATATTTATTAATAAACTGCATTAATGCAATAAGTAAGAAAAGAATATAAACATCAGTAACAATAAACGTAAATAATGCTGTTTGAGTACAACAAACAGACAATAACCCATGCTCCAAAACTCGCTATACACTGGTTCTTTGTGGAAAATTTTCATTTGTGATTGAGTCACTACAGAAACAACATGTTTTAGCAAATCACAAGAAGGCAATTACGAGATGGATAAACAGATCATTTTCTTTTCTCTTGCCTACTGGAACATGTTGATGCTCATTCACATTAAGATCCTGCTAAAGTATGGTGAAGGAATGAATATCCTACTTTCCTTGTTGGTTGTGACGAGAATACAATGTTTATAAGCACAATTTTTTTTTTCCTTCTCTTCAATGGAGGGCAGATGGAAATAAGCGTGGACTCATTGCCCTAGTTGTCTTATCTGGTTCATCAATCACATCACAATGGAACAGTCCGAAATCTAGACCACGCCTTCGTGTTCGCCAGATCCACTGCGATTATTAACACATTGAAGATTATGGTCTTGTGACATGCCATGAAAAGGAAACATCAAAGGAAAGGCAGTAGTAAACTCTTATGTGAGGTAAAGATTTGCATAATTGATTACCTTCCAAATGCGTGACAAAATATTCAAAACAGATTCAAAATGATTATAAATGCTTGGCCAGATTCCAGATACAGTATTTTTCATGTCAGCATGAAACTGGTCATTATTTAGAAACACCGTTATTAAACAGAACTGTAATTTCTCGCTTACAAATTTTTGGGGGGTAATTCCTGGTATCCATACATGAATAACAATTTGTAACATTTCGCGGTGTGAGCTGCTTCACAATTGTAGATGTGTTGTATTATTTATTGAATGGTGTACAAGTAGCTATTCTGAACTGAATATTATCCATAAACGGAGGATGCCAAGTATAATTTTGTAAATGGTAAAAAAATGCAATTTTGTTGCAATTACATTTTACTAGATACACCTAACGAGTCTAGCAACGAACTGAACAATTGGCCAGCATCTGAACTCTTCCATTGTTTTTGTTAGACCATTACTCATAAGTTGGTAAATCTTTCTTTTATGGGCGGGGGGGGAGGGGAGGGAGATTTCCAAAAAGGTAAATACCACTAGTGCTCTCTATAATTTAAACATAAATTGATCAGTATGAACCATTTTTTATAGTAGCGTTTGATGGCGTTATTCAGATGGTTGACGCTGACAAAAGATACTTTGTGAAGATGGATGAAAATTTCGTTCTGATCGACAGAAACTCGATCCTTCGGGCTTTAATATGAAATTAATGAATTATCTCTGATAAAATAAAACCTTAGGAAATTGTTTACTATGTGAGAAAGTTTACAGATTATGGTAAATTTATGATATAAAATTGTGTTTTATCACAGATGGTGATTTGTAATGTTCATAGCCTGAATTCGTCTAGAACTCTTCCATAACATACAAATTTCTGAGCACATGTGGCAGATATTATCTACAGATCACACACACAATAAATCATGAACGAGTATAAGTAAGCAGTACATTACTTTCAGATTTGCACTTTATACTACACACTACCAAATGTATAATGGTCATTAATTTTTATTATAAATCATATTAGTCTTGTATATAAAGAGTGCATGCCCACGGTGCGTTATTCTTTCAGAACATAATTCTATAGTTTAAATGACCTATTCATAAAGATGAGTGCATACACAGTACCACTTCACTCCTGGTTAGTAATACTGTACCTGGTGATGTACTTTTGCATGGTACACAAATCTGGTATGAGCAAATTCACCATGTCAAAGCTGAATGGAATTGTATGGCATAAAACTGAGAATAATACAACAGGACGTAAAGTAGTACAAATTTGATTTTAAAAAGAAGGTCTCCTTTTGGAGTTAATGTTGCAGGTGGTAGTCTTCTGATGGTATTAGTATATCTTCATGAACATTTCAGAGCATATGATGCACCACGCCTACCCCGGAGTGGGGTACCGTGCGTACCCGGGGTCTACGCAACGGTAACCGCATGTGCAAGCGAGCCTTTGTGGTAAGAAATTAATTTTCTTCAAGTTGATGATCGCTGAAATACAGTGGGTAATGATGCACGAGGCTGTGCAAGTGCACAACAAAGGCATTAAAACTTACGAAAAATGCAGCGTAAAAATGAACTAATGTTGTTATTTTCACCCTTATTAGCATAACTTTATATTTTTGTTTCATGAAAATCCCCCAGTGGCCAATCGTACCTCTCGATGATGTCAGAAAAACTGAACAATAATAAACTAAATCTCCAGACAAAATGAGCGAGAATTTCTACTTCGGTTACCCGGAGCAATTAGGAAACTGCGCCAGTCAACAACAACAAAAATTGTGTGACTTACCGCACTTTGGTCGATTTGTACACCAATAACTGCGATCATAACAGAGCATGTGCTAAGGTGAGCATTCCATTTATGCTCAATATCTTTGTTAAATGATTTCAGAGAAAGCAAACATTCTATGGCTTCAATTTACACTTTACATCACATTATTATATAGACTATCTGCACACTCGGGTATTTTGTGCCTGATCCGTAAGTATCTAGCCACAGGTATTCCAGTGAGGCTACTAAATAGGGGCTCTATTCTTTTGTCACCCAGCCAAATTAGCATGTAACATCGTGATTTTGTTGTATTAGCATGTTTGTACCCATATCTATGTATGTTTGTTGGAATAATGAAATACTAGTAATGAAATACATCTGTGACAGGATGATGATACTACTATGATGTGGTTATTGATATATTAAGCCTACAATGATCTATGTAATTATGTCTGTAGCTCGGGTGAGAGATGTGGATACATGTGCTGCTTGTGTGATGCAAACTCGTCAGATTTTCCCAAACTTTGTGTGTTTGAGAGTTGTGAGTAGTGTTTATATATATACTATATAATAATATATAACTGTGTTATATACTATTATATATATAATCGATACCTTTGATCGGTGGTGTGTGTATTATATACTATATATATATATAATATATATATACTATGATGTAGTATGTGAGTGTTGTGTGGTGTGTGTAGATTTGTGTGTTAGTGGATTTGTGTGTACATGTGCTGTATGTGTGCTGCACTTGTTTATGATGAATCATGAATATATAAATTACAGTCATTGTTTCAATTTGTGTGTGATGATCGCTAGATGTGTTGGTACACATGTCATCGTTTTCTCGATAGTAAGTACGTAAATATTAGAAAACTGGCTGTAGATGACTGATTCTGTGTGTGTTTTTCTTTCTCTTTTGTCATATATAATATCATAATGTTTGTATAGACAAAACAGTACAGTAGCCCTTTGTTGAATGAATGTACTCCATTAAAGTTTTATGAAACGCAATCCGATATATCGAATGCCAACAAAATAATTGATTTACACAGTGTCCTCTGCGCACAGATAAGACTAACCTTCGGTGGGAAAGATGTGATTGTAATAACCTGTATCAAATACTATATTTAATGGCGGGCATTAACCTTGATATAACTGAATTGAGCACTAAGTTAATAAATATCAATGAAGAAGCGAACCATGAATGTCACTTTTTCAAACCTTCGCATAATTTATAGTGGATCAAGTTAAACCATCAAGTCATTAGTTGCTCCAATCAATCTCATGTTTCACAAGAGCTAGGACAATAAAGTACCTGATGAAATGACGCAGGGATGAACTAGCTACCCTATGCTCACTGTGCGCCCTATGAGCCATTTAGAAAGATCATCACTCTTGGGAACTATGTGAGTGCTTAGTTAATCCTATAATATCGCTATTTCTGGTGCTTTTACTTGTTTCAAAACCATCATCCACCATACAATCATCTGCGTTATTTTAACATACGGGCTTTCACTGGAAATACAGTAGTTGTCTTGGACTAGTTTCATTTCTTCAGTTCTATTTTTATTGCAATCCAATTTAGGGAGTGCACCACCATTTGTTTGCCGATGAACTACGCACGCAGTCATGGTTCCCTCCTCCCAAACATTCGTGTATACATGACATAACAACTCTTCCATACCATCTAACATACACATCATCCTCCACAATCTCAACAGTATACATCACATGGGCGGATAGGTGCTATCAGACAGAAACAGATTTTGTTCTCGTCGCATGGCTAGACACGTAAAAAATATAGTAGTGCACGAGTCGTCGATTAAGTTGGCAATTTTCTCAGTAAATATCATAGACATTCGTACACCATAAATGATCTAAGACCAATACGATTACATGCATGGACGTACACAGAGCTGAGTGATTGATAGTTAGAAATAAACATGTAGGCAGGATTGAGTGTCGTAGATTGAACGATTGTTTGATGGAATAGACGTCTGATCAAGAATCGAGGAAAGGCAGTAAGACGTTCAAGAATGATATATATATAATCGTAGTCCGGGACAGTTACTCTAGACAATTTTCCCCTCCTGCTCGTCATCTGTAGCCGTCATGCCCATGACAAGCTTCAACACAGCCGCAGAACAAACTTACAAAATATCGCACAGTGTGTTTGTAAACTCAGGGAATTATCATCCCATAATTTCCAAAAATGCGTGCCCCCGAATGAGACAATTCCCCTCTAGTGCTGTGACATGTAACTCTCTTAGTAGCGGGATTCATGTTTGATGGGTAAGAAACGAACCCCCGACCATCGTTTTGACCATTATACGGAACTACATAGTAGCGGGATTCATGTTTGACGGGTAAGAAACGAAACCCCGACCATCGTTTGGACAATTATACGGCACTAAATAGTAGCGGGATTCATGTCTGACGGGTAAGAAACGAAACCCCGACCATCGTTTGGACCATTATACGGCACTAAATAGTAGCGGGATTCATGTCTGACGGGTAAGAAACGAAACCCCGACCATCGTTTGGACCATTATACGGCACTAAATAGTAGCGGGATTGTCTGACGGGTAAGAAACGAAACCCCGACCATCGTTTGGACCATTATACGGCACTAAATAGTAGCGGGATTCATGTTTGACGGGTAAGAAACGAAACCCCGACCATCGTTTTGACCAATATACGGCACTAAATAGTAGCGGGATTCATGTCTGACGGGTAAGAAACGAATTCCCGACCATCGTTTTGACCATTATACGGCACTACATAGTAGCGGGATTCATGTCTGACGGGTAAGAAACGAATTCCCGACCATTGTTTTGACCATTATACGGAACTACATAGTAGCGGGATTCATGTTTGACGGGTAAGAAACGAATCCCGACCATCGTTTTGACCATTATACGGCACTAAATAGTAGCGGGATTCATGTTTGATGGGTAAGAAACGAAACCCCGACCATCAATTTGACCATTTTACGGCACTACATATAAGCGGGATTCATGTCTGACGGGTAAGAAACGAAACCCCGACCATCGTTTTGACCATTATACGGCACTAAATAGTAGCGGGATTCATGTCTGACGGGTAAGAAACGAACCCCCGATCATCGGTTTTGACCATTATACGGAACTAAATAGTAGCGGGATTCATGTTTGACGGGTAAGAAACGAATCCCCGACCATCGTTTTGACCATTATACGGCACTAATTAGTAGCGGGATTCATGTTTGACGGTTAAGAAACGAACCCGACCATCGTTTTGACAATTATACGGCACAGCGGGATTCATGTCTGACGGCTAAAGAAACGAACCCCGACCATCGTTTTGACCATTATACGGCACTAAATAGTAGCGGGATTCATGTCTGACGGGTAAGAAACGAATTCCCGACCATCGTTTTGACCATTATACGGCACTAAAAAGAAAGCGGGATTCATGTCTGACGGCTAAAGAAACGAACCCCGACCATCGTTTTGACCATTATACGGAACTAAATAGTAGCGGGATTCATGTCCGACGGGTAACAAACGAAGTCCCGACTTTTATTTTTGACGAAATACCGAGCTAAATATTGGCGATTTTCCAATGATATGTTTGATAAAAACGGGTGTGAACATTCGTAAAATTTCTGTAGAATAATATGAGGGCGACTCTGAAGAAAATGGTCGCCCCAAAGAATTGTATTTTGAGGATTTTAAAGGGCGATTTGGACTCCGCCGAGGGTGGAATCGCCCGTCGCCCCCGGGTATTTCCGACGCTCACTGCGACTCCAACTGCAACACCCATGCACCCCACACCACCAATCTTGAAAACAATGACGTTGAACACCGATAGTCGACTAATAGTCGGAGTCGCGACTATTGGTGGGCGACTAGTCGACTCTCTGAAATACTGAAGTCGTGCAACACTAATGTCTGTGAAATCTGGGGGTCAGTGATTGTCTAGAATTTGAAAAATGCAAAAGAAAAACAATAGCCGTTTAGTGTACGTTCTATGGTAGACATTTTTTTCTCACGAGAAAAAAATTCAAATCTGAGTTTAATGGTCACTAAATTCCACTAAAACTGAGTTTCTAGCTCCTATATTTTGCTAAAGGTTCCCAGATGGCATATTCTTCTACATGCCATTGTATTTACACAATGTTAATTTCTAGGCATGCAAAAGAGATCCCCTGCCTTTAAAGGTATTGGCTAACATTTTTCACAGTTAAAAATATCTGAGCCCCATGATTCCCCATGCTACCAGTGTCTTGGATGAGGTCTAAAAATGAAGCCCTGAAAAAATTGTATTTCAAAATGATTATTTAGTGCTTTAAAAAAGTGAAAATCGTAAGTTGACCAGATTCACTTGCCCATTTCCTCCCATAGACTTACTGTGTGTACACCTACATGTAGGTTAATAAAACTCGCCCCGAGTTTTATTGTTTATTCGTGTATAACTTGCCATTGGCAGTGTAACTTTCCACACTTTTGTATTCTAGGGTGTTAATTTGTCCATTTGAACACTACTATGTACATGTAGCTCAGATATCGAAGTTTGACAATTTTTTAAATTGAAGCTCCACAATGTTAGCCTATCACTTTAATAATTCTGGAGGTGCAATGCTATCAGGGATAAGAAAAAATCACATGCCCCCTCCTGGGGGTGTTTGGTCTCCACCCCACCCCCTTTCCCACACATCCCACAGCAGCAATGTGAGAGCAAAAAATGGTGAGAAATCATATCACAGCCAGACGAACAGGTGCGGAGTCTGATGGGGATAATTGGTTATCTTGTATGAAGCAGGAAGCTTGTATGTCTGTCTACATACCTATGATGTAGCATCTCATCTTCAGTTTTTAATTCTAAACTAAGAAGACATAGCAGCTATTCCATCAAACATGTAACAAACAAAGCAAAAAGTATCACAGATACACAGATTCAGAGACACAGACACTGAAACCTATTCAGTAGCTTCATGCTTACCCATACACAAACACACACACAGACACAGGCACAAACACAACACATAGACATAACACACACACACACACACACACACACACACACACACACAGGTATGTACCCAAACTCACCTAGATACAGTACAAGCGACTCCCGTTATAAGGAAGTCCTCGGGACCAGCAGTTTATATTTGTTGTATTGAAATTTGGTTATATAGTTAAAGTATAAACATTTTATAAACGTAGATGATAATTTTGGGACCTGAATCTCTACTTCGTTGTTGTAACAGGAATTTTGTTATAACCGTGTTCTTTATAACGAGAGTGCACTGCACAAAACACATAAAAATAAGTCCAAGAACATTGTTAGCCTGGGCAACTTTGTTTTTAAGGTATGCATAAAATTTGAATACATTAGTAAACACTACTTTCGTTGTTGGAATCAATGTCAACTGTCAATTCCCTATCTGATGGTAAATTTTGCATAAGAGTTATTCAATAGAGGACTATCTTATACACAATATAATTTTATTTACTCCTTTCTGAAGTAACTGATAACTGATAACAGAGTATAACATGATTTTGATCTGGATTATATTTCTTTCTTTTTACTTCCTGCTATCTCGTCACCAGCCCGCACTGGCGGATCAATTCCCCCAGACCAGATTGAATTAAGTGGGCTATCAAATGACCTTTGACTGCATGTTAATATCCAATTCCAGGGTCAGTATAGAGAAGTATATCTTCATTAATTATGCACACCAGATGACAGAGAAATCCAAGCCTTGATTCCACTTACATGTACATGTAATATACTGGTACATGTACGTATGATTCAAACCACTATTTAAGTAGGCCTATTCAAACTCCCATTCTACGAAAGTATAGGCCATAATATGATCACATACCGAGAATATGCATTAAAGGGAAATGACAAATTTGGAAGCAGTCCTCAATTTTAGGACACTTGCTCCTAGAATCAAGCATACTTTTTAAAGTTTCTCAGGTGAAAATTTCACAGTTACATACATTTCCTCTTTGTAGTACAATTATTATCAGAAAATGTTGTGAAAATGAAATTTCTTCAGTAGCTTTCTATGGGGTAAATATATATTAGGGAAAAAAGATTAATTCGATATTGGTAAATTAAATGTATTTCCTCTCCTCACATAAACAAATTCAAGACAAATCCTTCCAGTCTAAATATACATGTAGGCCTACACCCTACACAGTATACAGAGTATATACTGGTGTATACTATACTCTCATTTGTATTCACACATACAAGCATGTTATAAGATATACGAGTAACCATATGAATGGTCTACTCTCTATTCGAAAGAAATCTGAGACAGACTGCATTATAAATACCTTGACATTCAGAAGCCATGCAGGCATCTTGCATCCATTTTTGCTCGAGGAGTGAATGAATAGATCATACCCTGTCACAGAATAGCAGAAACTGCTTGCAGATCTATGAACTTATTCACTGCTTTTTTTCAGCAAACTTATTCATAAATTACCTGCCTCACTTATCTCTTCCACTGTGACAACAATATGCTATGATTTACCAGTCTACTGCTAATAGATGCTGAAGACAATGTTTTCAGTTGAATAAATCTTACTGATATGACTTAAAATCCCTTCACGAGGCATAGACAATGGCACATAATAATTTGGCCCTTCTGTGACCTGAAAAGAAGACAACCTTGACACACTGTAATTAGCTAATTCACGATGACACAGCGAGGGCGGACTGACCACATGAATGAAAATACCCATAACACAGGTTCAAGTCAATATTTAGACAATATATAGTCACTAATAAAGTACTTCACCAAGTTCAAAGAGTCAAAATACAATCCATCAAAAATATCATCTGAATTTTATTGGGTAGCACTGATTGTTGAATACAGGGAGAACCGTACACGTTGTGTGCACACATGTTTAGCAGGAAACTGTGGTTAACAACCATCATAACCATTGACCAGAGATTGTTTGACTGACCAGAGCTCCATCATATACTGGACATCACCTGTATTGTTTGCAAGTTTGGGGTTTAACTAGTACATGCTAAAGTCAACATCAGTTTACAAATACAGTACATGTGACTCAGTAAAACAAAGTGAAACAAAAGAGCCATTCATGACATTTTATTATCTATGACGATTATAACCAAAGTTCGAGTTCATCTCGATAAAATATTTGTCAATAATCAGGAAATTGTATCCCTTACCCTTAACAAAGTGAAACAAAAGGACCATTCATGACATACAGTAATATCAACTTTAAAGGTAAATGACATGATTGGGGGTAGTCCTCGACTTGGGCGGAAACTACTCTAGAATCAAGTAAACTATGCAAGGATTCTCCTATGAAAATCTTGTAGTCAAACGTCGACTCATTCTACAATAAACAATGTCAATATCACTCATAGCACGGAAACCTGCTGTGTGGCTCTCTATGGGGCTTATCTTTATCGTCCCCGGATAAAATTAAGATACTGCTATGTAAAAAAATTACAGACAAATCCTCCCAGGTGGGAGATCCACTCCTGCTAGTGTATAGTTGGTATATATTTCAACTCATTTGGTTCTTGAGACATTTTCAAGTGTTCCCAATCATGTCACTATAACCTTTAATTTCATAATCAAAGTTTGAGTTCATCTCAATCTTGATAGATATATTCGTCAAATGATCAGGAAATTGTGTATGTATCCCTTACCTGAATGCCTCCATGGTTTCTGATGTTACTTCCTGGTAGCTGGAAACAAGAGTGAAACTATCTCAGCCCACTTTTATCAGAACAAGCCAAAAGGATCGGATCAAGTTGGCTGGAAATTCAATCAATGAATGGATTGTTCGTGTACACACACAAACACACACAGACATATACGCCCAGAGTTCGGAATCCTCGCTGGCTGAATGTCTCGCTCAGTTCTCCTCCCCTCGTCTGACCCCAGCGATCTCCTGACCTCGGTGGCGGCCCAAGGTAGTAGTCCAACCTTTCCTCCGTGAATCAAGACCATAAATCTAGACCCAATACTGAAAACTCATCACGCTATTAGACGAGAAGAACAGAGGCTAGGAGTTGATTCCACGTTTGCATGCAGCACAGATGGATAGATGTGTATGCATGGATGGCAAGCTCGCAATGCACGTTGTAGCTGCTCCGATATACTTCCACCCACAGTGGTATGGACGTGTGATACTGAGAATGATACCGAGTAGGACTCAACGATATCAACCAGCACATCATAATTATTGCTCCAAGCTGGCCATATCGTCTCGTATCAAACACATATTTTTTTTTGACAGGGGATCGGGGAGTGATATGCAAGCTGACCTTCTACAACGTTATGCTGGTATATAATTTGAGCCGACCGACATGTGCCTGGGTCCCCCCTCCATCTAGCATCCTTGACGGATGGATCGAGAGAGGAAGGCCACTCCTCCCCCAAGTGCTTCCTGGTCACATGACCGCGTTAGTTACTTACCACAGCAGCATGCCGATCTCAGACAACCGAGAGAGAAAGTTAATTTTACTTACGAGGGGTGGAAACATTAATGTCTTGGGGAATGAAGAGTGACAGGGGTAATACGAAATCCATTAATTGTGCACAGGCACTGAAGTATGTTGCAGCACACACACATACATAGACACACCATGGAGGTAGAAAGAGACTTCCATGGACGCACACACATCCGTACACATACACACACACACACACATACATACACACACACACACATATATACATGTACACACATGTACACACACATACACAGACACACACACACAGACATACAAAGAGAGTGACTCACTCTTTCATAGAATAGATCATACCCAAAATACACATACTTGTATAGACACATTACACACACACCACACACACACACACACACACACACACACACACAACATCGCTTACACAAACGTANATT
>JZLH01S0609324.1:122419-133887 GCA_001188425.1 Eucidaris tribuloides | reverse complement strand
ATGAAAAGTCCATATCTGAAGACTGCACTTAAATGTATTCACAACTTGGTGAAGCAATTTTGTATGTATACAGTGCATTGACGTACATGTAAATAAATACCTACAAGAAGCAAATTTGTACCTTCAACAAGGATTTCACCCATGAGTAGTAGTGGATGATGTCACCCCTTCACTTGGTAAAAAAAGTACACAAGCGGTGGATGGTGTCAAAACTCGTACACAATGTTGACGAAAAGCATGAAAGCAATTAGGGCAGCTAGATTACACTCTCATTAAACCAGCTGAGCCTCATATTATTTTTCTTTTTTGCAGTGTCAATGTCTGCCTGGTCAGTTTGCACCATATTATCATAAACAGTTTCTTATTTTTATTCATTTATTTTTTTTTTTTGGAGGGGGTAGATTTGTGCAAAGATACATGGGTACTTTGATACTAGTAAATACCCAAATTATTTATGAGAAAAATTGTTGATTGCTGGCAGTAGTTCAGCGATAACTCTTTGTCATGTTGAAGATGAATTGGTCAACTTAAAACAGGCTATATTTTTATGGCGTACAGCAAGATGTAGACGGTAACTAACAGGAACAAGTTAAGAAAGATTTTGAGGTAACTGTCAGTTCTTGCCAACCAATCAGATCGCACATGCGCTGGCCTTGCACTGACCTGACCTGACCGATGCGTGCCGCCCGACGCGTGTTAATCGTGCCTATTAATTTATGCACTTTTTAAATCAATGAGCTCCTCCCCCTGTAGCTGTTTCAGTGATCTTGTTCTCTAGAGCAATTTCACAAAGACATAAAATTAACAGAAATTTACTAATTGATAGTGCCTAGTACCATAATTCTCACAATACTCACAATGTCAATTTTTTTCTGAACGTATTCCTGTTAATTGCCAGCTACATTTTCCTTTAAAATAAATAACAATAGCACTTTTTGTTGATACCAAAGACATTTTTGTCATAATCCAGTACAGCTACATACAGTTCTTCAATATCTGGTTTTGATAAACTAATCTACAGATGTACATGTCATGTACAGTACTACAACAGAACATCAAAAACTACTAAACTAGACTAGTTCAAAAGTGCTACGAAACTGTATGAAATGGTTGAATACCCCTGGGAGTAAATAAAAGGATTAGCAATGTAGCAGTCCTGGTCAGATAGGGAAAAACCCTATCTAGGCATAATGTAAACAACTGATTAAAAAATGGTGACAAATAGTACATGTAAATATACTGGATTCATTCTTATTGATGTTTGTAAGAGAATATATTGAAATGCCATTTTAAATAGAGCTCTAAGCATGTTGGGACATGTACATGTACAAACATGAACACTATCAAAACAATTCAAAGCCCAAGTATACATGTACATGTAGTTTTGGTAAATGGTAAAAAATGAAATTCTTTCTATTTTTTTTACATGTAGATACACCTATGTGATCTATAAATACCCCGAAAATTGCTCTCTGTAAATTTCAATTTTGAGCAATTATGCATGAAAATCTCCGGGGGGACGGGCGGAAGGGGGGGGGGTTAGCGACGGAAAGCGGAACTTGATGGTCAGGGGGACCTTGAACTAAGTTTCGGAAACCAAAAAAGGAAACAACCACAACACCAAGACACCACAAAAGTAGACTAAAAATAGTGCGACTTGATTGGGTTTCTCAGTGAATGGGTACTATATGTTATTAATATTATTTTAATATACTTGTAGATATACCGTCACGGCCCATGAAGGCAGCAGCCCAATACCTATAGTGGCGAAGAACATGGGGCTACCGCCGTATTTTATGTGTATATTTATGCTATATATGTATTATATTTGATTTTTATTATACGGAAATAAAACAACAACAACAACAAACAACATAGGTACATGTAATGTACATACCGGCAGATGCTCTCCTTTACTTTAAACAACATAATTTGTCACTGTAAACAATTTTGAGTACGTATGATGTTGTTTTCTGATGTCTGGGGTGACAATAGAACGATTTGTGACAGATTGACCAAAATTTTGTCTGATCAACCAAAAATATACTTGGGCTTAAACTTGTGTCTAGATCACATTTTTTTCCCTAAATCCAGTAAATCAAGTAAACTAAAAGTAAAATGAAATGCATTTAAGTGTAAATTTTATGTCAGAACATGGACTTTAATTCTGGGTCACAACAGAAGTTCAATGCCTAATGTCATCACCAAAATGTCATTGCCAAATGTTAATGTCTCTAAATGTTGTCGTCAATCACCCTAATGTCATCGTAAAATGACATCACAAAATGTCAACAATCGCGTTGCAGACTAACACAGGGTGGTTACATTTAGTGACTAGCAGAAACAATGCTCAAGGAACATATAAAGTGACAACATTCTGAAGTAGTGAGTGTAATTTATTCATGGAAGGTCAAGATCAAATTTCACATTTTCAGGTGAAAAGTATAAAGATAAATTTACACACCCACACAAGCTGCTTTGACTGCTTTCACACTTACAGCAAACTTCGCAAAGTTTCACTTCCTGAAGATTAA
Source organism: Eucidaris tribuloides (assembly GCA_001188425.1). NCBI lineage: Eukaryota > Metazoa > Echinodermata > Echinoidea > Cidaroida > Cidaridae > Eucidaris > Eucidaris tribuloides. Next base: position 131,353 of record JZLH01S0609324.1, on the reverse strand, counting down.
CTTCGCAAAGTTTGGTAATGTGAGCGCAAACTTCCCGCAAAACTTACAGCAAAATTTCTCGCGAAACTTCCCACAACTTCGTAGGAAATTTCCTTAACATCGAGAAACTTTCCGTGACATTTTGAGTGTGAACACAAATTTCGGGAAGTTATATCCCATGAGTCTCAGTCTGTGCATTTCCGGTGTGGGGGCGTAAATGCGCTCTGTACACATTATGACTTGGATATACCCTGTAGCTCGTACATGTACAGTGTATATTTACGTGCATGTTGTACACAGCAACATAGTTAAAAAATAATACAAGTTACATCTAAGCTCATTCAATTTCTGTTTGAGCTTGTTACTTTCATTGATATAAATGAGTATAATGGACATTGGAGCATCGAGGAAACAAAATTCCTGATCAATCTGTGAAGCACAGTCTCCGTACATTTTGTTTTACATGCAGTGGATTCTAAATCTTCGAGAAGTTTCGCAAGAAGTACAAATCTTCTCAAAGTTTTACCCCAGTGTAAATGATCGAGCCAAACTTCACGAAGTCTTCAAGAAGATAAATTTCGCGAAGAATTGTAATTTGAATGTATCTACAGAGTAGTTCCTGGCTGGTAAAAGGGGGGAAAAGTCTTCTACATATATTTTACATCCTGAAATGGATCGCTTGCATGAAAATCTTTTCATGTGTGCATATTTGTTAATTGCAGACCTTCGCTATGATTTTCGTACACGAACCATGGGCATTGACGATCATGGATGGTTCCAAGTTTTTGTAGCATTAGCTAAAAGATTGGAAATTAATAATGCAATCAAAAAAGACTTTGTACCCACAGTGTTTTACAGAGGCAGAGGGATCACAGTTATTAAATGACAGACACACAAACGCTTTTTGTCCATGGTTACCAGATAAAGTCTAATGTGCATGTCCACATCTAGCCTAGGGGGTACAAAATCAATTATGAAAAAAAGAGGGGGAAGAAAGGGGACTTCCCCTTACATCTTAGTCTCAATTCCAGACCCTACAATTTTTTTCTTTCTTTGAGTAGATGCACCCACAGCCATAGCCCACCCTGCGATGCCAGGCCCATGCCTCAACATGCTAGTCTTAGTTCAAGGCAGGCTGCAGGTGAATGATTAAAGTAATTTCCGTAGTATACAGTATGATGGATTCATTAAAACGTCTGGAAGCCAGACTATTCACATGCCATACAGAAGTTGACCCTAAAATTTGTATGAGGAGTAGACGCTGTACTTCACTGGGTGCCCTCCAACCTCAGTGAACCCTCGGATATCAGGCTACCAGTAAGTGATGACATTCAGCACAAATATTTGCCATCAAAATGTACATTTCTGCCTGTAATCCATACCTTCATGTATCTCCCAAAATACATGGGGGCTCATACAGGAGGGTAGGTTTACGTACACAGTACACACATAAATCCAAATATATCCTACAAAACTCTGGTTGTGTGACTGCATCAGGTTTACCAGACTATGGATCAGTATTGTAGGCCTACATTTATCATGCACATGCACTTTGTCTTTGGGGTTAATGCATGGGTGTTCTACCTCTATGGTTCATGTGAATATTTTGCAAACAGAAATTGTAGTGTACACAAGGCTACTACGGTAGCAAGGAAAATAATCATAATTTTCTTCACAGGGGCTACTTTTCCTGTTTCCATACATTTCAGACACTCTTTTGTATCGAACTCTGGCAATTACATGTACTTGGGCTCTTTTAACCATTTCAGGGGCTACATCGCCCTGCACCCCCACCCCCTCCCCCCCCCCTGTATTTTTTTGTATTGATGACTTTTTCCAATTTTTTATTGAAGAAAAAGATGAGTAAAGTTGCATCCAAACTGGAGTTACTGGACTTTGACAAGATTCTACATGAATACCAGTAAATCTACCCAGCAAGTAATATGGCATCATTGTTCACCACCATAGCAGAGTTGATGCAGAGGGTAGTTTTGTTGGAGAGAATGTTCACTTCTAAGGAAGATAAAATATGGGATCATGGCTAGTGAACTCACTGAACCCCCCAAAGTCGACAACCCTGCCCAATTGATATGGCCTTTAACAGCCATCATGTACCTGTCACTAGACAAACACATGTGCTCTTGACTGCAAAGAAGAAAAATATATAAGTGATATTGCCCTAGTCATTCCCTAAGGTCAAATTTGATACTGCTCTCAGGGGCCAACATGTTGAATAAAACAACACAAATTGACACATAATACTAGCACTAGAAACAGGTACCTGTTTGTCCTCTGTGAACCTGACATCATGATTGCTTGTACATGTATTTACAACTCAATTGTGTAAGGACACAAGTGGATAATTTTGCTATTGTTAGTAAAATTATAAACAAAAACATTATTAATAATTGAATCTTATGATGCAAAAACTATGTCATACTGCAGCCACATGACACTACTTTCAGAAAATTTTATAATTAAATTTTATTACACTGTACAAATGACAGGTTGTTTTTGGTCTGCAGATAAACATTCAGTATGCTATAATATCCAGAAATATTTATCAAAGAACATCTTGAACTCAACAACAGGGAATATAAAGTTTCCAAGAAAAGATATATTTGTGAACGTTCGACACATTTACAGTAAATTCAGTCAAAGATGCAGTGTTGTTAAAAAAACAATTACCAGCATTTTGTTTCACACAATACCGTAATTTGGCCATTGCAATCACATTTTCAACCATGTTTTGCTCAGCGTGTAAAAACGATCTATGTGTGCAGACAGGTCCATGTTTGTTTTTTGTAGATTAAAACTACAACTTCATGAGATTCAAGTAACTTTCTCTGTCAGTTTAAATGACTGTTACCTGTACTCAGTAATGAAAAGTAAATACTGCTGGAGCCAATAAATGCAATATCTGTCAAGCAGATCAGCCATTAAATCCTAAATTAATTCATAGAACTATTCAACTTGTGTCTGTTGCCTTGCCATTTCTAGATGGCACAAGTGCTCTGCAAATTGTAACCATGGAAAAATACATTTACTGATTTCTGACTTATTTATTACATGTATGCGATATTATCTCAAGTACTGTACATACTAGTATGATTATGATCAACTACAACTACTAGAGCAGCTATAATTACGCTGATTTCTAAAATAGCTCGAAACATGTGTACAAAACTGTATATTATATTATTATTTATTAAACCTGTGATCAATCAGATAATGAAGGAGCATTATAAACTCACATGTACAGCAGGCAGGGTTGGCATATTTCCCACTTTTTTTGTCATATTTCCCGGACACTGTCCGATATAAAATTGCCTTCTTGTGTACAAAGTCAATGGGAGAAATTTATATTTCCCGGACAATTGGGTGGGAAATAAGATTCCGACCGGGAAATATGCCAACCCTGACAGCAGGGCTCCACACTAACTTCTAGCTGGTTGCCTAATCGGGCAAGTGAATTCTTTGTTTTTATTCGTTTAGTTGCCCGAACAAAATTGCCTGGTAATTGTGTTACTTAGAGATATTACCCTGCTAATAGTGTTTTCACTTATTCAACATGTGGGCAGTTCCAGCGTTACGGACATTACATTCAGACATTTTTTTGCAACTTTGCGGGCTTATTTCTAGAAACCATCATTAACATTCTGAACCTTTTTGTGGTAATCTCAAACGGGTCACCCTGAAGTGTTAACAGTTTGAATTTGAATTAGTTTCTATTTATCGTTTGGTAGTTATCACACATAATGCTTGCCGTTACGGACACTACATTTTTTGGACAAGACTTTTCACCTACCAATGCATTTGTCAAAAATTTTGTGAGCTTAAGCATGAAGTGAAGCCAATTTTCTTTTGAATTGGGTGTTGAGGACCTGTTTAAGTTGTAGGATGACAATTTAGGTACAACAGAGTCAGTATATCCCATACAGGACCATTACGGACATTACACCTCGGACCACTTTTTTAGGTCCGTATATTTATACTTAAAACCATTTAATAACTAATATAAAGCTAATGTAAGTCATTTTTGGTCCTTTTTTAACTAAAAACTACTATAAATTAATTCTGAAGTGCTATTGAATGTGAAATAATGAGACTAAAAGATTGTGTGTTTTTCAAAAAAGATCAGAAAATTTTGCAAGAATTTTTTTTTTTGAAGAAAAGTATGTCTAAATATACTTCAAATGTATTCAAATACCACTCAAATTAAAGAGTTTGATGAGTTCTATTGTGTGATACTAAATCTATCACTTATATTTTTTGAATTATTACAGATTTCATGATTTTGAGCCCGGGTAACATTTTTCGTGGAATTGCCCATGTACTTAATTGGAATTTACACAAATTGAATCTGAATTGAAAATTTTGGAAAAGTAGAATTAACCTGCATAAAATTTTCACTCGCCCCAAAGCAAAATTTACTTGCCCACCCAGCAAACAGGTAAGTGCTAGTGTGAGCCCTCAGTACAGTGTATATACACACCTGTAGACTGGTTTTGACAGACAAGGTCATGAATATACTTATTTACAGAGAGAAAAGTTCCTCTACACACAGATCTTCACAGCCCACATAATCTTTATGACCTTGCACGCCTACCTTGCTGTTATTTCTGCATGCATTATCTGCAAATATCTCCAAATGTACCCCCTCTGTAGACATTTTATCAGGAAGATGCTGCCCACTGTGCAATTTCCAGTGTGTATTATAACACAGATTCCATTTGTATACATGTATGAACTTCACTGCAATGCAAGGATTTTAAAATTACATTGCGAGATTGGAAGCATTCCTCACGTTCAATGAAATGGTCCAAGGATCAAGTACACATATTGAGTCTACATGATGTAACTGACCTTTACCTCCCTTGAACAGCTGTTACATACAAATTCAAGGTTTCTACTATGAAAATTTCATGGTCAAATGTTTTCTCCTTGTCATACAATTACTATACTAATATCAGAAATCGCTGTCACAAGCGAATTTGCTACTAGCTTTGTAGGGACTCCATTACTATCATGGTCATACTTTAAATCCATTCAAAATTGATATGCATGCTTGTTTCTCCTGAAGCAATCAAATTCAAGACAAATCTTTTCAGCCAAGAAATACACTGACACTCTGGTCAGTGGATGGATTTGATTTTGAGGTATCAACTGCTCTCAATCATGTCAGTGCATTTAATGCTATAAGTAAAAAAGCAAATGCAATAGGCAATAGGACTCTTGAGCGTGGATTAAAATTAAAAACTGAAATCAACCCTGGATTGGTAAACCTACGTAACATGAATTATTTTACAGCATATGTTTATTGTACAGAAAGTGATTTTCCACGATTGTGGAAAATGGACAGAATTAATGGAAACAACCACTTGAAACGGAAAGTGAGTTTTCAAAAGGAAAATCATGCAAAACCTCTTTGTTCTGCAAATGTTTACATTTTAAAAGAGAAAACTGTGAAATCCATAACAGAAATTACAAAAAGTTGATGAAAAAGCACAGAAATGGCGGGAAAACAATGTACATGTGTATTTGCATGAAGTTCTACATACTGCATGGAGGTCTCTCTTCTACCCCCATACCAGATTGTCACTTTTCCACGTTTGCAAAGTCTACATATGGAATTTCCATTTTTCAGGCCAGATGAAATGGAACCATATTTTTTAAATGGAAAAGGCTGTTTTTTACAATGAAAAATCACTGTTCCATGTGTGTAAGTTGTGAACAGATAACATTACTAACAGATCTGTTGCAAAATGTCAGGGGTTGCCGCTTACCACAACATTTTGATTTCAAGGAAGTTCTGAAAAATGCAAGTATATCATAGCACACATTTTTTTTTCATGGTATTAGTTGTTCATACAGCTCTATCAAATGAAAATATGTATGAGGAGAAAAATTTCCTTTCCATCATATACTACCATACACTTCTAAGCTACCCATGCAAAGCCCTCTAACATGTCCTCTAATTGAAGTCACTGTTTTGAATCTTGTGATTGCAAACTTTAAGCTACTGTCACACTGTGCCGTCTAACGATTCCGTCTGCCTCCGTCTAAAATATTTACCTCAGACGGTGTCAGACGGTGGCAAATGGAATACAATAGAATGGAACAGAACGGAAAAGCACCGTCAATCAACGTCTAGATACGTTTGTAATCCGGTTGAAAAAGGAATTAAAAAGTCCAATAAACGTTTAATAAACATACGTGTTCGTTTTCAGATGGAATCGTTAGACGTAGGGACAGTGATTTTCCGTTTCAAGAAAAGACCTTTTCCGTTTCCAAAAATCTGGAATTCCGTTTCAACTTGTCTGAAAAATGGAAATTCTGTTTTACCATAGACTTTGTACACATGAAAAAAATTGACAATTCCGTTTATATAAAACTTGAAACAAATATTTCTCGCTGTTTCTGTGTTTTTGTGTCAACTTTTTCTAATTTTTGTTCTGAGTTTTGTGTTTTTTCCTTTCAAAAAGAAAACATTTGGAGAAAAAAAGAGGTTTTCAGTGATTTTCCATTTGAAAACTCAATTTCCGTTTGAAATTGTGATTTCCGGAAATTCCGTTCGTTTTCCATTATCGCGGAAAATCACTGTCTCTATGTATGAAAATATACTGTGTATGATCAGATACACCATGCAGTATGCATTCATCTTTCAGTAAATTCTATTCATAAAGATATTACACAATTAAACATTTAAACTACCAACATTTCATGAGAATGTGACTTTCAGCCATTAATTTACTTCTCAATAGAAGATAATGTTCTGTAAATCATTTGTTTGACATTGCTTGTGTCATGTAGGCCTACATTGTAGATGTACAACTACACAGTAGGCCTATACAGTAATTTTACAAGATGCCGTACCACACAGAAATACTACTGAACAAGAACGTGGCCTTCAAGATAATTTTCCTATTCAAATTTGGGTGTGGTCTGAATCTGAAGCCAAACAATTATTCAGCACATCACAGCATAATGCTAGAGATGTGTTATTATTACTGGCTACAACAGTGAAAGCTTTATCGAGGCTTTCAAACTACAGTATATTGAGGATGAATGCATTCACATACACACACACATGCAAACACGACAAACAGGTATACACGAACCTATACTGTACACAAACGTATATACACACACACACATTGACACACAAACGTACACTCTCACACACTTTGTGCACACACACATGCACATACTGTACATACAAACGAGTGCACACACGTATACACATACACACACAAACACATACACACACAAACAAATATACACGCACACACTCTCTCTCTTACAGTATATACACTCTCACCATGGAGCTCCGGAAGGGGGGGGGGGGGGGGTACGTCAACTTACGACTTGATACCTATGGGCCATACCGAAGTCGAAAATCGGGGGCTCTGGAACTGGCTTGAGTGAAAAAATGGGGTCTCTGGAACTGGAGCTAAGACCTTAAAAGACCAAAAATTGCTATGCTTTGGAACTGCACTACGGCAAATTTCCGGCGCGCCATGCTAAAAAGTACATGTTCTGGCCCAAATCCGCGCCGCGGCCGGGCCAAAATCAGTAGCAAAACGGAAGTATGATGATCTGGAGTGGCCATTTAGGGATGCATTGGTACAAGGAACTGCACATTTGGGGGGTCTCTGGAACTGAAAAAATAAAAATTTTCTGTAGATTCTGAAATTGTGATGCTCTGGAACTGAAACTTAGGGATGAAATTGGTCTCAACGCGGCACATAGGTATCATACAATTATATGCCCCCCGAGAGCTCCATGCTCTCACACATACACGTACACACACAGGCACATACACACACACAAACATAAACATACACACATACACAAAAATCATAAACATACACACACGGACACACACACACACACACACACGCACACACACACACATACACACACCACACACACATAACAACACACACACACACACACTACACACACACACACACACACACACACACACACACACACACACACACACACACACACACATACACACACACACACATACATAAACATACTGTACACACACACACACACATACAAAACCATAACACAATGTACTCACACACATTGTGACACACACAAAAAATACAATTTCCAGGGAAAAAATACATGCACATGTATTCACACTGACCTTGTAAACCCAGTGATCCATCACCTTGTGGAGAAAACATAAAAGATGGCACCAGCCTTATGGTGCAAGCGGATCTTGAGCAACTACTGTATAAGACAATGTCATCTCATGTTCCAAAAATAAAACAAACTACACACAGTATGTATCTCTCGCTCTCTGTTATGCACAGCATGTCTTCACTGTCAACTTACAGGTGATTGTGTCTGAGTTTTGTTGGAGCTGATTGTTGACTGTTGTGCCAGACTTTTGTAACTCCTCTCCTACAAAATCTGGTTCTTGGGGGTTATGGGGACAGCTAACCTGCTTGTCCAGTGAGTGGGGAATAATATTCAAACTCAAAGTTTATGCATGGACCTACAACGAAGGTCCATGGTTTATGTCACACAAAAATGTTTGTATCAGTACAGGAATCAATTAAGAAATTAACCCACTGAAAACAATAGATGAGATACATGTACGATGTACCTCATCATGAGACCTACATGTACATGGGAAATGTGTGTTACAGCCAATTCAAACTTTAGGCTAAATCTAGTTTTACTAGAATTTGTTATGTTTCATGTTGGTTAAAGTGATAGGCTAATATTGTGGAGCTTCAATTTAAAAAATTGTCAAACTTTGGTATCTGAGCTACATAGTAGTGTTCAAATGGACAAATAAACACCCTAGAATACAAAAGTTTGGAAAGTTACACTGCCAATGGCAAGTTTACAGGAATAAACAATAAAACTCGGGGCGAGTTTTATTAACCTAGGTGTACACACAGTAGGGCGCACGTCACAATTCCAATC
>JZLH01S0609324.1:85227-114368 GCA_001188425.1 Eucidaris tribuloides | reverse complement strand
AAGTGGAATACTTAACCCATTGCATCAGAGATTCTGAAAAATCCCATTGAGTTAACACACATCACATCTGGTTCCCATAGCTAATGGATTTTACTGCTGCTACACGTATCTCACATTTGGGTCATAATTCAAGAAAATTAAATCTGACTTTTCCAGTCTAGTATGTATTCTGCTGTTTATGTTACATGTACCTCTTACAGAGTCAGTTCAATTTTGACAATACCACAAAATGTATGACAAAAACTAAATCAATAGAATTTACAAAATTTGTTAAGGAACAACATTATAAACTTTAGAATTTTCAAACAAATTTATTGTTTTGATGATGCATAAATTGCTTTTGTATATAAACCGGTATGTACATGTACAGTGTAAGTTTATTTATAATTAATACATGTCATTGTCAGTAAGTGATTATGGTACAACACATGGTGTTGTATACATCCCAAGTATAATTGTACATTAAGAGTGTGTAAACTTCATGGTAATTGAAAGAAAAAGTTAATAAAAATGTCTAGTCCATCATAGTTTAGGTATGGCACATGTGTGTGTTGTGTGTGTGTGTGTGTGTGTGTGTGTGTGTGTGTGTGTGTGTGTGTGTGTGTGTGTGTGTGTGTGTGTGTGTGTGTGTGTGTGTGTGTGTGTGTGTGTGTGTGTGTGTGTGTGTGTGTGTGTGTGAACATGTAGGCCTATGCTTTGTACTGTGAAGTGAAACAATTTTGTTGTCTACCAAAATTAGAGGGCATAATCAGTGGATTAGAACTACATGAGGAAGTGAGATAACGATCTGTCTATCACTATAAAAGAACAACCAGACATATTACCTGATCTCTGCTGCAAATTTACCTTAGATATAGGTCAAAGCTGATCAACAAATAAATTCTGGCTAATCAGCATGCAATAATTGCATGAACTTTACCACTCCTCATTGGAATGTAAACACTGAGCTAAAATCAGAGACATTACTTTATGGAAACATAATATTTTTTGCATACAATGTAAGATAATTATGACTGATAGTCTGATATAAAACACATTGATAATGAAATGAAATGAAACTATGTAGGGCTACACGTCAATAATAAAAAAAAAATAAGCATATTTCTGCTTGCAGTTGCACTGTAATTTTCTGCTAATTACATACTGTCACACATTTGATACTGTACATAACATTACATTGGTCTTTATTTTCCGGCCAAAAATTTCAGTGAAGTACTGTAAATCAACATGGATAAGGTGGCACAAAATTCAAAATTATTTCAGTACTTGAATTAAGAGTAGCTGTTCTTCTTATTCCACTTTAACTTTAGATATTATGAAATTTACATTGAAGTAATACTATACAGGTATATATTTCAAAGAATGGAAACAAATATCAGAAAATTGCAATACAATACATGTAGAACTTTGTTCAGGTATTCAAATTTACTGATGACATGTATGATGTTCTTCTCCGCTAATTATCACAGTATTGATTTGATGATTAAAAAATGGCAACGATCAGAAGTAGTCCTTGATTTGTACATGTAGGTCACACTGCTCCCGGATGCAAGTATACTGTTTCTGCTGTGAAAATTTCATAGTCATACATCTCATTTTTATTGTACAATTATTATCAGAAAATCCTGTGATGGTGAAATTTGTTGTGCAGCTTTTCTATGGGATCAATTCTGATACTGGTTAATTCATGCTTGTTTGTCTACAAGTACAAGAGTTTACAAGTAAACAAATTGAAGACAAATCCTTACAGCGTGAAGATACTGTACACTTTAGCCCTGGTATTTGTTTCAACTCATTCAGTTCTTGTGTTTTTTACTTCTCCCAATCATGTCACTGCCCTTTAAAGCAACACTATCCCTAATTATTTGACACATATCTGACCTGCCATTACCTACTTAACAAGTTAACAGTAGCATGATGATGCCCATGGGTGTCAAGAAAAGACCCTCGTTAAGCCATTCTCAACCAAGCGTAACAGGACAGTCTTTTTTTTTTTAAGATTAACATTGCAACTAAACCACGACATCAATGCGGAGGCACTCAAGCAAAGCAACAGAAATATGCCTATTTGTGTCTGGAGTTGCAGCGGCTGAGCAAGCACATCCTTGGTTGAAGGAATGATGGTCTTGTGGCAAGACACTCAAGGAATGGAAGGAGTTTATACAGACTATACTGTATCAATCTTTTACTTCATATTATCTGCCAGTAAATCTTTATAATTTCTACAATATATTGATCCTGTAGATTAAATTTAATTACAATCACATCAAATACAGGCTGTGAGAGACCTTGAACTAAAAGCTACAAGTATTACATTGTTGAATATTCCTAACAGAATCCTAAAAAGAATGTTTGTAACTGCATAGGATCTCGTTTTAGAAATGCCTCAAGTTTCTGAATTACCTTCATTTTGCAAGCACACATACATACAAATACACACACACACACACACACACACACACACACACACACATACACACATTTATTAACAAACAAATATACACACTCAATATACAAAGATAAGTGACTCTAGTTTACAATTACAATTACATGTATTTACCACTTAAACAGGAGAAAATATGAACATTTGATATTTTTCCATTTCACTTCATTTTCCTAGAGATAGTTTTTCTCATTGTTTATTTCATAATCGCAATCACAACCCTAGGCCTAGCATATAAATCGATAATGAAGGACTGAAGGAGGTACATGAGTTACCAAAACATCAAGAACTACATGACCACCACATGAATGCAAGTATGTACCATACCAAGTATATATGGCATTTGCTACAGAACATGCAAGTGTCACCACTCTGCAATATGACACTATCACTCATATCAGTGAAATAACACAAAAAGCAGCAATACATATCGTCGTCGTCGTCGTCGCAGCATACTCTAGTCAGAGCGTAGCTTCCCTAACAGCAGCGTGATACAACCGTCTGTTTTGAGCCATTCTAGTTGCTTTCTCCATGGTACCAAATGCCTCCCTCACTGTTTTGTCCCATTTACATCTTGGTCTTCCTCTACTACGTTTACCAGGATATATATCACTACAGTTAAAATTCTTATCTGATAATTTCTGAAGTTTTGTAAAGGAAGTACATGTATCCACTATCGAAAGAGCAGTATCAAATAAATAAAACCATAACCTGAGAAAGCTTGAGACTAGATAACCTCTTTTCTTCTACTGTACAGGTGTTACTTTACAGTCAGGTCACCTGATGCTTTGATTTTCCAAAAGGAAGAAGGAAATATGAAAATAGAAAATGCAGATTGGCCCACTGTTGGTGTATGATTACATCGTACAAAGAGTTCCTTTCAATTGTACACACATACATCACACAATAAATTATACAGCGATGATTCAAACAGCTTGATTATGCAAATGTTGGTGGAGGTGATGAGATACTAAATATTTATCACTTTCAAAGTAATCTGGATGTATCTTTCCAAAGCTAAGCTGAGGACAGATTTACAGTGTGTATCAAAGAAGTGATAGTTTGTCCTACCGCCTGCAAAAGGTGATCATTTGCTTTATATTCCACATCTGAAACTACTTAACTGTACAAAAGACTCTTCAGAAAGAAAAGGATATAACAAATAAATTTATTTCTCGACAAGAAAGAAAAGTAATGTTAAGTTTTCACTAATCTACAGAAGTACAGAATTTAACATTAGGTCATGTGTCGTATGGTGGGACCCCCAAATACCTGGTGGTGTTACATTTTTCAGTCCTCTTCTTAATTAAACTTGATGCATCAGAGCTATCCTTTATCCAATTATAATGAATTTAGGCTCATTCTGCAGCAAAATTACTCTGCTTTTGAAATCTGATAAGCAATCTTGTATTACACTTTGTTTAATTAGTGAAAAATGGAAAAATGTTAACGAGGGTAAATCTGGTGGATAAGCGGAGGAGGATAAGCGGAGGAGGAGTGTGTACAATCTCTATGGAGAAATTGCAAATTCACATGTACTCTTTTGTTTTTCCTACTATTTGCAGCAGATAAGCTATCTTGGAGTTATGATATGCATCTGACTAACTTGACACATGTTGTACTTCACAATTCCCAATAGTACATTGAAATTAATTGTCTTCTAGGTCATTAATTACTTAATTAATTACTGGTGTAGCTTATGCTTGTCATTGACTTGTACACATTATAAAGCATGATAGTACTGCATGTGAGGACACACAAGTATGTTCACTTCAGGGCTACATTTTGGTTGAAATTTTTAAATACACTCTACTGATCCATTTTAAACAATAATCTACTATTTAATTTCTAAAATTTGTTAGTTAGGTTTAATAAATTGTTTTTTTAATTAGTGTAATAAATGTTTTTGTAACAAATCGCAACACAATTTTTAACATATTTTGTCACAGCCTATATCACCCCATCTGAAAATTAAAAAGTAGTAAAACCATACATTTTCTTAAAGCTGAAAGTGTGCTTTTTCACAATATAACATCAATTTTGAGCCATGACTTAATACTGACAAGTGTAATGAATTGTCATCAATATCACAAAACTATACGTTTTTTGTGATATTACCCTTTAATTTTTTTTACACACCCTGTATACATGTAGCAACTTGACCCTGGATGATTGAGATTCTCTGAAGTATAAGCTTTCAGAAAATGTATACTTTTGTTGGTTTCTGATTAGTACTTTTTGAGTTATATTGGTTTAAATGCAAGAAGTGACAAAATTCATAATTTTGGTGCCTGTAACGCTAAGGGGTCCCACTATACGACACATGACCATTACCCCTAGTAAATCAGTTTGTAATTGCTTGCTGCTGGACTGAGCAACTGATACTAATGTGATAGACAATTTAGAATCCAAATTCAGAGAGTGCAATGGACTTGCATTTTGCACATGTACTGAAATATATATAAACTCCTCAAAAAAAGTTTGGAAATCTGAGTTTGATCGGTCATATCTCCTGTTTCGTAGTAATAATCAATGCAAGTATGGTATCATCGGAAAGCGTATTTAATACTCTTTAAAATAATACCCTACTCGGGATGATTATGCCATCAGGGACAGGGCAGTATGTTAAAATCCAGTGTAAAGTGTAAACTGAAAAGCTGCAAAATGACCCAAGTTCAGTAAGTCACCCAATTTTTGTTGTTGTTGATGAGTGATTTTTCCAATGTCTCTTTGGTTGTAATGCACTCTAATGTGAACATTGACTTGGATTGAATCAAACACCTGCAAAAGTAAGCAAACAACAACAATAAAAAGTGAAAACAACAAACAAACAAACATGCATAGGCGTTTAAAAACTGGACATAAGGCATTTAATCTCATAGACCTTTCATCACCTTAACACGACAAAGTAATAAAAAAAAGTGGCAGAAGCTTGATTTTCATGGATTTTCATGGATTTTCTCAGAGAGAGGGTATCACAAGAATGGACTGGCCTGCATGCAGACCGGACCCCAACCCAATTAAACATTTGTGGGATCAACTCGGCCGGGCTGTACTAAAGAGAGTCGCAAATGCAATGTCATTGGCAGATCTGCGTCAGTTACTGATTAATCCCATCCCACAGCAACGAATCACAAAGTTCATCAACAACAGCATGGGGAAGCGATGCCAGGCGGTGGTGTAGGCATGTGGGTCGTCCACCCGATACTGACTCTGATCATGTCATTAAAATCAATGAACATTGATGAAATCAAAGATCCATGTGAAGATAAACATGAAAATCCATGCAAATCAAGCTCCTGCCACTTTTTTTTACTTTGTTGTGTTAATGTGGTGAAAGGTCTGTGAGATTAAATGCCCTATAGATGTCCAGTTTTTACATGACCATACATGTTTGTTTGTTTTTTTTTCTTGTTGTTGTTGTTTGCTTACTTGCGCAGGTGTGTGTTTCAATCCATGTCAGTGTTCACATAAGAGTGCATTACAACCAAAGAGACATTGGAAAACTCACTCATGAACAACAACAAAAATTGGGTGACTTACCGAACTTTGGTCATTTTGCAGCTTTTCAATTTACACTTTACACCACATTTTAAGATACTTCCCTTTCCCCGATGGCATAATCATAACAAGTTGGGTGTCATTTTAACAAAAATTAAATCATCTTTCCGATGATACCAAGTTTGCATTGGTTATTACAACGAAACAGGAGATATTACCGATCAAACTCGGATTTCCAAACTTTTTTTGAGGAGTTTATATAACATGTTGGGACTCTATGGACTGAATAGATCTGCAAAATAGCAAAATCACCATTAAATGAGACAAGCAAGATTCTTAGTATGTGAAATATAGAGTACAATATTGTACAGACTGCAAGAGAAGAAATTAGAGCAGTACAGAATTAATGAAGAAAAGATACATTCTTCTACTGCAAGGAAGGGGGTGTCGTCACTTTTTAATCATTTGAATCAAAGAGGGAGAAAACACTATTTGGCTTTGTCTGCGGACCTTATTAGCCAGGTGTCTCTTTTGCATGCCTAAAATTCAACATTGTGCAAATACACTTGTATACAGAAGAAAATGCTATTTAAGAACCTTCGGCAAAGTGTAGGAGCCTAGAAACACAGTTTTAGTGGAGTTATCATAAACGTTAGACTTTGATTTGATATTTTGTTTTTAGTTTTACCTGAGAGCTAAGTGCAATAAGTTTTACACATAGATGACCTCGCAATCCTTTTGTGCCTGACACAAGCCAGCAAAGAAGTAGGTCAACTGTCTGGTATTACATTCATAAGTAGGGGCTACTGTAATAGGTCTGAAGTGAGATTTGAAACTGTTTGCCCAGGACATACATGTACTGTATACGCTGAATATTTCGTGGTGGTTTTATTTTCGCGATTTTCGCGACTTACTGAACGCGAAAATTTTCACTTCTTGATATTTCTGTACAAAGTGAATGTAAGTACAATAAAATCGTGAAAATATACACTCGCGAATTCCCCGTCTTGAAGCAAAATCGCGAAAATATATGGACGCGAAATATATGGCGTATACAGTACCCTACACTACTCTTGGGGGTTTTTTGCTCATTTTTTCAAAATTAGGTAATTTCTGATCTACAGATTTCACAGGCAAGTCCTTTATAAATAGCATAAGGACATGAATAATGTTTTGCTGTGTTATGGGAGGGTTGCAAATGAGATTCCCTACCTTTCAAAATACATTTCAGTTCTCTAATTGAATCTCCATAGTGGAACAAACTCAATACAGAATGGATGTTATTGTTGACATTGCTGGTACAAAGTACTGCAGCATTGATTAATCATTGACATTAATAAATGAAAAATACATCAGTAATTAAAGGGTTTGATAAGATCATTAGTGAACACGTCAACAAGATTGTGCAATACACATCGATACAAGCAAGTAATTATCACTCATTTAAATGCATTTTTTTCTTTTTTTTTACATTTTTGGTTCTTTAAATTCATAAACAGTTAAACATACACAGTTTTGCATACATTACACTTAGTAGAAGTAAAACTCAAAATGCTCATCAAAATTGAGATAATTTCCTGTGATGAATACTGGTAAACTGAACAAAAATCTGTAGCCTTTATGTAAAATTATTGTCACTGAAGATGTTGAATTAACAGAAAATTGTGCTTGCTGGTTTATATACATCTGACTAAACACATAAATTCCTACTGAAATTGAAAATGGTGTTTTGTGTCTAACTGACATGGCCTGCATGTTTGCCACAATTTTCAAACAAAATTTATAAAAACAGCACAATATCCATGGAATTAACAGGACTAACACTGTACTTGCTGGGTAAAAATTCAGGCAAGTTAGTCAGACATGGGGTTGTTTTGCATCTTTGTGCATGATGAAGGCCACACCATTTTCAAAAAAAATATATAGTGTACTTTCCTATCATTTTTATCTAGTATCATAACACTGTCTCAGTGATCATAACCAAAGAAAATACAATTTTTGGACACGAGATGGTGCTACACAATGTAGTACACTGGGGTACAACGGTACCCCGGGGTAGCATGTGGTGCATCGTATCCTACTTTAACTTCTCCATTTCGAAAACAAGACACGTTAAAGTAAGATATCAGAATCATTAGAAAAAAAAAGACTCCATGGCATTGAGGACATTTGAGGCATTAGATAGATCTCAACTATAAGTTGACTTTATTTGAAATCAGTCTCACTCACTCAGTCTCACCACAAAGCAAAGCCAAAGAAAGTCACTCTCTCATACTTTACAACTTACAATTGTTCACAGATAGGGAGGTTCACAAAAAAAAATTCAACTCTCTTAAAAAATTATCTAAGTGCCGTAATAATGAAGTTCAGTATTGCAATTATCATATCCAATAATAAAATATGCACAAATGTTCAGGAATTTCTAGAGAAATGAGTGAAAATCTCATGTTCATTGTCCCCAGTTGTGTGTGTAAAAAATTGGCACCAATACCATGCACTATACATGTACATGCATGCCTTGAAATTGCCTGATAATGCCTAATTTGAAACTGTGAGCTCCATTGCACTCATGGCTTTGCTTAAAAAATATTGTAGATGCATTCAGCTTTCCAAAAATGTCTTTATTAATTATGCTAAGTCGTTTTACATCTGTGGTAAAATTATGAATTTTATATTCAGGACCAATTGACTCATTGACTTTTCAATGACATCTTCAGCAGCACCATCAAGTGTTATGATCCTATCTACCTATCACATTCACAATCACCAGTACAGGCGCACGTCCAATATCGGAGATTATTTCCAATGTCGGAGATTATCTCCGATATCGGAGACTATTATTGGGGTCATCAAACTTGGCACAAAGAAAATTTCCGATATCGGAGATTTTTTTTTTCCAAGACCAATCCCACTGAGGTCATGGTGGTGTAAACAATTAGATCTGGATTTACAAAGAGTCTAATAACATTTATAATGTAATGACAACATTTATAAACTATGCTGGTAATCTATACCATCAGCAACTTTGCTATCGATAATTGCTGCAAAATGTAAACAATCATAACTTGGTAAGAAGACGGTGAATTTTCAAAGTAGACGGTCATGTGGGGTAAAATCCCTCGTGGATTCTGAATATCACATTCCTAAGACTAAGTTGCGATAACATGATCCCTACTGCGCCAAGGTAAATATACCAAAAAAGTCTCCAATATTGGAGACTATCTCCGAAATTGGAGAGCAGAAAAAGTCTCCGATATCTGAGAGTCTCTCCGAAATTGGAGAGAATCTCCGATATTAGGGCGCCCGTACTATTCACAGACGCAGACATGGCAGACATTTTCTTACGACTGTTCGCAGACATGGCAGACATTTTCTTATGACTGTTGTAGAATTATATTTGTCTAGTTGTTTCATCACTCACAGCATGATAATCTCAATAAAATGTTCAGCAATGATTTACCGACATGGAGTTCAATACATGGGACTGATTACCAATCACGGTCTTTGAAAACACCGTCGGATACTGAACACGGGAAGAGAGCTTATTATTGCGTTTACTGACCTCTTTGACGATTGCAAAATATCCGAATCCGTCTAGTCCTGGCCTAGGTTTCCATTAAAAGACAAAGAAATAAATGTTATGTAGCTCATCTCCCAAAAATACGACTGCGGATATTGTGGATAATAACAACACACTCCAAGTCCCAGCGCAGTGATGAAAACCATTCCATTCAGTCAAAAGCCGGAAGTTGACATTATTGTGCATGCGTGCGCGGACGTGCGAGCCTGTGTACCGAATGTTGTCAGAGCAAGTTTACAGGGATGCCATAATTAGCACACGCCCATCTAAGCCGCGCCCTCATTGCTTACACACTTTCGCGCATACCATGGTGATGATTTTATTACGATCACTTTGAAATCATCATTATCAAAAGTCAGGAATTATTCATGGTTCTCGGAACATTTTGATGTGATACAGCGACAAAGTTATGTCTATACTGTGTGTCACTCAACAACAGCTGATATCAATTTCATTTTTTTTTCACTCGGATATGATCAGCCTGTCCACCAGTCTGTCCAGTGTCAGCAAATTAGTACTTAGCAGAAACACCAAAATACTCTTTACGTAATATGCCCGGGTAATATGATCCTTGAACTGCTTGTTTTGTTTCATGAAATTGTACATATTAATTGCATTTGATTTTTCACCCCTCCCCTAAATCTGTAGTCCTAATATACGGGCATGATCGAAATAGGAACAGCTGATCCCTCTATGATAATGGGTAATATTTCTCTATGTTTTTCTTTCTTTAATTCTTTTGGTACGTGCGGGAAGGAAAACCAATTATCCCGATACCGTACAAATTTTGCTGCAAAGTTTCCTCACATATCGGGCAGTTCAATACACAAGTTTGTTTCCGAAGCCCACACTTGTGTTCACCCACCTTTTATTTTTCACTGTCATGATCATAATAATTTTGGGAGTCTCCCAGCCGAATCAACCAGACTTTGCGACTATCATGATATGGGTTATATAAATATAATATTATAAGTTGTGATAATATTATGATTGGAGCCCGCGAAGCCCCCGCCGAAGCCCACCCGGCTTTCCCACTTGGCTTCAACCATGTTTTATAAAGAAAAAAAATGAAATGAAATACTGATAGTAGAATATAATAGAATTGAAACAAATACAATTTATGAGTTATGGAATTGAAAAGAAAACGAACAGAACAAAATGAAAGTGTGTGGTTAGGCTAAGAAGGAATAGGGCACGTGGCGCGCCGAACATTATTATATCCACCTTTTTCTCCCATTTCCAATTCGTACTCGTAAAGACCTATACGATGTGATGGGCCTACCAGTGCACAAAACCTATTTTACCAGGAAATGAATGTAAACATGACTTCTATTTCTAAACAATAAGCTGTAATAGAAATGGAGCTACATTATCCATCATATTGTATCATTTTACAAACCGAATTTGATATCGCTAGAACTATAGGCTAGTAGAACAACATGTCTTCTGCAACCAAATCTGTTGCATGAAATACGCAAAAATAGGTCATCGAACAAAATCCTTTTTTAATAGAATTTTGCTGGTACACAATACACATACTCATCATTTTGAGTCAGTTCTCTTTGGGCTGTGGAAAGGAATACTGTACTAAATTCTCAGGTTTTCAACCTCTACCAGCAGTTTTTGTTCAGGGGTTCAGCTGGCATGCGGCGATATAATCGGGCAGAGTATGACAAGTTAACTCGCAGAAACCTGTTGAAAATGTGTCGAGAGGGGGCGCGATAAACATTGACCATAGAGATAGATAAGTGTTCTTAAGTATATATCTCTATGACATTGACCATAGAGATATACTTTATCTATCTCTATGACATTGACCCAGAGCGGGTTTCTCTATAAACCCGCTCTGCATTGACCATTAAGTATCATATTTCTATGACATTGACCATAAGGGTGTAAATAACTTCATCGAAGTGAATGAAATTGCATAATATGGAATCAGAATAAAGAATCTTTATATCTTTGTATCTGATACATGTAACTAGTATATACTGCAGGGGCGTAGACAACGGGGGGATGGGGGTATGCATCCCCGCAGCTCACAAGGTGGGGGGATGACATGTATAATACACCCCCCCCCCCACGGTTTCACGGAAAAAATATATATATTTTTAAATTAGTAGTATTCTTATTGCTACTTTTGTTGTTTTTATTATTATTATTATTATTATTATTATTATCATCATTATCGCCATCGTGTCACTTTTATTCCCTTCGTACATTCCCGGGGGGCCAGTGTCATTAGAAGGTGTACACCATGCGCGTGTATGGACTTTCAAAAGGGACCCTAAACACGTAATTGAAAGTCGATGTCAGAATACCCTAAACAAGTAATGTAATTATCGGCGATCTCAAAAGATACCCTTTTGAAGTAAACCTTTTGTTAAAAACTATACCTTATTTCCTGATTTTGGCGATTTGATACCCTTTTCAATGTAGCGTGTACATCGTCCGACCGTGAAAAAACCACTTTTACGCGTTTCTCACACGCGCTATGGATGTAACGTTCTAAATGACACTGGCCCCCGGCGCTATCATTCTTACTTCTGATCCCCCAAACAACTGTCTTCTGCTTCTAACTGGGTGGTAACAAGGTATGTTTGCAACTTTGGTGTCAATCCTGGGCGGAGGCGGGATAATCCTCCGCTTTGACCGAGGGAGGAATGGCCTTCTCAATCACCCCCCCCCCGCATGCTTTTCAAGGCAGTTTAATGCTAATTTTGTCAAAATGAATATACGCGGCTCTTATTGTTGAATGTCCATTTCGCAAAACTAGTGTTACCTGAGAGTCAAAATACGCTTATAAAACTCCTATAGAACTCCTGAGCTTCAGGAGGCTCCGCCCCCTGACCCACACAAATTATCATCATGTTTTTAAATGACCTGCTATAAAATTATATCTTCCGATGAAGTGCTAAAAATGAACTAGCGCACCACTTTCAAAATGGGGTGGGTTTTAGTGACTGTCCACTACACAAAAAATAGTGTTAGCAGAAGGTCAAAATAACTGCTAAAAGCCTTCAGATTCAGAGGGCTCCGCCCCCTGACCCCCGACGGGGGACCCTATGGGATTTTAAGGCGAGCCCCTGGAATTCACCCGCCTGGGCAGGCAGCACCTCCCCCGCATTAAAAAGAGTTCCGCGGTCCCCTATCCATTTTCTTTTTACGCACTTAGTTATGGGCGTGGCATGTATGTTCTTGTGCGTCTGTATCTGTGTGTGTGTGTGTGTGTGTGTGTGTGTGTGTGTGTGTGTGTGTGTGTGTGTGTGTGTGTGTGTGTGTGTGTGTGTGTGTGTGTGTGTGTGTGTGTGCACACCGCGCGCTTGATTTGAACATGTATTATGATCGACCCCTCTGGACAGCAAATCCATCCCCCCCCCCCCCCCAGGTGCGACGACCTACATGTCTACGCCACTGGTATACTGAACAACAAAAGTACTTCTGTGACATTGGCCAGTCAGTGGTTCAGGGTGCAAAATACAGGGCGTCCCCCCAAAAAACTTATACCATTTTGTTTTGATCCGTGTGTTTTTATTTCTGGGAATTAAAAACAATCTTTCAGGGCTGACAGAGAGGACTTAAAAGTTTTGCGTCGTAACAAAATTTTGACATTTCTTTGAAAATGGTGTTCGCCAGGGGGCAACGAACAGAAATAGCCAAACTGTAATTGTTTATTAAGTTGATTGTGAAGACACAGGGGCAGTATGCCAGACGTTTCAATACATGAAATTCTCCCATAAGAGTGGGATTCTCTATAATGCAAAAACCTTCAGAAATCATGGAATTGTACTTAATTTGAACAAAAATGAAGCAAGAAGACCGAGGTGTCCGCTCAGTATAGAATGTCGCTGCGGTAAATGCTCAATGCCTGCCTGAACCGAAATGGAGGACATTTTGAACAGCTTCATGCACATGCCAGATCGAAAAATCTGAAATTCAGTAAAACTGCCACTGTGACTGTAAAGACCATCGTATCGATACAAATCTTTGGGATATAAATTCGCAGGTGTGTAGGTTAAGGGACAGGAGTCCCATTAAGAACTAATTGATACTTCTTACTTTATTCAAAATCAAAATGGTATAATTTTTTTTTTGGGGGGGGATGCTCTGTAGCAATCGTTGTCCTACGAAAGTGTAGTGGTAAACCCGTTAACTTGGAGCAACACCAACAGCACTAACTATAACGATAAATACAATTCAATAACAATTATCTCTATCTAAATTAGTGTTTAAGTCGAGTCCAATTTTAGCTGACTCGGACTCGGAAGTCGGCATCAAGTCCGTGATGAAAGGACTCGGACTCAGAATACATGTGGACTCGACTCCCACACTTAAATGAATAAATCACCGTTTGGCGTTTGCAATATCGTGAATTTTATGTTTCGGCTGCGCAATGACCACAGATCGATACTAGTCTTTGTGACAGAAACCGAAAAGTAATAATAACGTAGGTGAGTTCATTAATACCGCATCCCGGGAACAGCATCATTATTACCACCACCGCCGCGACCACCGTCATCATCATAAAAAAAAGAGGGGGTGATTTTGAATTAATTTTGTTCAACTGCATCATCATTGGGTGAAATTATGCGTTGATGAAAGTGAGTGGAATTTTCTGTGTTTTTCACTTCGAATTAACAGCCCATCGTCCAGTTTTATTTTGACTATGATCACATTTTATTCATTTTTTTTTTCTATAAAGATCAGCGTATTGCTTGTGCACTTATACCCTCCCTACTCAAAAGTATTGCAACATACTCTATAACGTAAGCATTTTCAGTTGAAGGGGTCTTTCTGTAATGATGTCCTAATGAAGTTTTGGAAAATAAAAAAAAATTGAAAAGAAATCAATGAATATAATTTTTCATTCCTTCTCCAAAGCGGAGAGGATGATCACAGATGCAGGTGCACCCCAACGCACAGAGGGCTGAGGAACATAAAAAAATAACTCTTTTCTCCTTCCCTGTAGGGGTGGTGTGAACTTTATATAGCATACGTAATTCCGAATGATCATATTTGCGCGTCAAAATGGTTATATGATGGTTTGGAAAAGACGTCCACAACAAAAAAATCCCCAATATGCTTCTTTAAAGCTGTTCAGAAAGGAAGACACCACGCCGCGGAAGAAAGATAAGCGCCTCCTGCCAGTTTAAAGAGGATACGCAAGGGCGTAGTCTGGGGGGGGGGGGGCGCAATGACGGTGCAACGATTGACCCCCCCCCCCGCAGAGCCAAGAGGAGTTCGCGCCTGGCCAAGCAAAGAAAATTTTCACCACCTTTTCTGCTTTCAACGCCCGATTTTTCTCAACTTTAGTTCCACCTCCCTAAGATGTGTAACTCCCCACACCAAGTTAATTCCACCTCCGCAAGATGTGCACCTCCCCATGCCCAAACCAGCCGACGCCCCTGGATACGCTCCATATTTTAGACAAGACCTCTTTAAGTTATAATTTCTTATTCTTTCTGAATTCTAAAGGCGGTTTACTATTGTAAACATCCTAAAATTTACTTTCATGCGACTTTCAGTACACTGGATACAGTAATGTGGAAACAAGGCAATCATCTTGAATTTGTAGCCTTATTCTCCTATTTAACTGTCTTGTGAAGATAGGAGGCGCTTTCGTCTTCGCGGCGTGGTGTCTTCTTTTTGAGACAGTATCAAAGGAACATTTTGGATTTTTTTGTTAGTAGGAAGTCTTTCCAAACCATCAAAACCGTTTGACGGAAAATATGAAATCGAATTACGATGCTATAGTGTGAATTATGCACCCCTATATAGGAAGGCGAAAGAAATGTTAAATTTTTATATTCCATCCCCTCTGTCGTGGGTGTGCCTGATAATCTCTCCGCTTTGGAGAAGAAAGGAGAAATTATATTAATTTATTTCTTTTCAAAAAATTGTTTATTTTCAAATAATAAACTTCATTAGGACATCATTACAGAAAGACTTCTTCAACTCAAAATGCATGCGTTATAGAGTATGTTGCAATACTTTTGAGTAGGGTCGAGGGTATGGTCTTCTCTATCAATCAACAACACATACATATACCAAATTAAACAATAATACATTGATTAATGAGAAGAACATAATTATTCACATTAATAGTTTTCGGTAAATGGTAAAACATTAAATTCTATGCAATTATATATACATTGTTAGATAGACCAATATGATCTACCAATGCCCATTGCCCGCTCTGGAACTCGCTAATTTTTGAGAAATTACTCAAAATGTCGGGGGGGGGGCGACATTTCCCATACTATACAAGATCAAGATGCTTTCTGATAATTGAAACATCACAGTTTGTCACTTTAGATAATTTTCGGTAAGTTTGGTGTTGATTTCTGATTGATTTCCTCGCTGACACTTCGCGTAAAAGTTGCGTGATCGATCAAAACTTTAGGGGGCCTGCTTGGGCTTTAATAAACTCAATCCATTTACATGTTTTTTCTCTCTTTTGTTTTTGTTATAATTTTGCATATATTTTTATAAAAATGTTAAAACAAGAAATCTCTTTTTACTTATATGAATATTGCAAATAGAAAAACGAGCATATAGACTACTTAAAAATTAAATTAATTATTTTGAAAATTCGTATCATCTGCAATTTGGGCCATGTCATTCAGTAAACTATTATTATGGGGCCATATTTCAGAATATATTGATATTTTGCTGTCAAAGTTTTTTTTTTTTTTTTTTTACTAATCAAAGAAAGCATGCATGATAAAAATGGAACCCTCTTTCTGACTTTCTGTAAGGATGGCTATCCCTCATTTTCCACCTGTAATTTTGTTTATTTGCCTGAGGTCGGAAGTGTATTGTCCATAAGTCTGAAGTTAAAACGAAATGGATCTTGCAGGTAAGTTTAAATTACCAAATATATTGTCTTTCCGTAAAATGTAGCTTTATGTCTCTATATATTTTATTATTATTATTATTATTATTGTTATTATTATTACTATTATTTGTAGAAATACGTATATTTTCTAGGGTGCCAGTGGGAATTGGTTATTTGAAAATCGTGATTGTATAGGCTCATTTAGAATGTTTCTTAAAAATACTGAAACATCATCCAGTTTTGTGGAATAAATCGATGCATCGTATTCGGAGAACCATTTTCCATCTCGGAAAATGCGCCCATATTATTGTTTAATTATTTAATTAACAGAGGGAACAACTTCTTCACTATAGATTTCCTACAATATGTCTAGTCTTATCCCTATAAAGCAACACTTTAATAAGGGTATTTACATTACTGTTGTGAGTTGTGATAATATAATCGACTGAAATGCAAATTTAGGAATTTTATAGAAAATTGTAAAGTAGGCCTAAATCGTGTTAAAACTTTAGGAAGTATGACAACTGTTTCGGATCACATTTGCAGAATGTATCCCCTTAAAGGCATTGTATAACAATGTTTTCAGTTTAAAAAATCTGAGCTGCATGATTCCCCATGCTACCAGTGTCTCTGACATGGTCTAAAAATGAAGCCCTGAAAAAACTGCAGTTTAAAACGATCATTAAGTGCTTTAAAAAAGTAAAATTCATTGAGAGACCATTCTAGCTTTCCCCCATAGACTGCTGTGTTGCAGAATTTCCTATCGCCTGATAGGATCTTAATGTGC
The DNA here is from genome assembly GCA_001188425.1 of Eucidaris tribuloides. NCBI lineage: Eukaryota > Metazoa > Echinodermata > Echinoidea > Cidaroida > Cidaridae > Eucidaris > Eucidaris tribuloides. The sequence continues at coordinate 97,219 of JZLH01S0609324.1, read as the reverse complement.
CAATTTGTATCTGCACATATTGTACTAGTGACAGCGTAATTGTCCAAACTTTTGTGTTCTAGGGTGTTTATTTGTCCATTCAAACACTGTCAGATATGTCAGACAGCAAAGTTCAACAATTTTTGAAACGGGTCTTTCACAGTGTTAGTGTCTTTAAAACACCACCACCACCCCACCACAACACCACCACCACCCCCAACCCCACCACCACCACCACCACCATGCACGGCCACCACCACCACCACCACCACCACCACCACAGTGCACCACCACCACACCACCACAGTGCACCACCACGGGCCACCACCACCACCACCACCCACCCCTTGCACCACCACTTAATATTTTTCTGCTTTCAACAGCTGATTTTTTCTAAACTTTGGTTTCATCTCCCCAAGATGTGCATCTCCCCACACCAAAAACAGCTTTATGGAGGGGGGGGGGTGGGGGTAGAACGAGCGCACCCCCTCGCGCCCCTCGCGCTCGCGTCCTGTGCTATATCCCGTTATTATCGAGAGATCATTGGCACATTGCGAGTTTGCGACACATTACATTATGGCATGTGGGTACATGTACTAAGTGAAGGCCATTCTCGGTTAAGAACCTGAACCGTCAGGACGATATATCGAATGGTCTGTTTGATAGCATATTGGTAAGTTAAATTAGAGAGAAGACTTAATGATTTGTGATTCAATACTTGTCAAACTTACTTTACATATCACATTGTATACAGCTGAAAGACAGGTAAAGTTAGTCTGCTTAAATAACACTCCTTAGTCCCGTGTACTGATAAATGTGTTAGTACAAAGTGATATAATAATAAGTCTATAATGAGTCGACTGCAGAATGCAGATCAAGTACAGACCAATAACGAGACTCGAGAGTGGTATCTTGACTAGCTTTTTGTGTGATTCTTCAAAAAATGGCCAATATTGCATTTCTGAATGCTAATCGATTTAGTAGGTGGGAATAATTTTAACTTCAATAACCCTGAATGAATTATCAATTAATAAATCCAACATATTCCCGTGACTGCACTGTGTTAGTTTCAAAACATGTATTTCTTGAAATAAACAGAATGATAAAATTATGCACACTTTTATTGGTTGTTTTGGTAATTGTCTTGAAATTGAAATATGTTATTTTACACATTGTTACTCTTACAGTCTACAGATCATCTTTAAAAGTCATGAGCTGAACTTCACATCATGTGAGATTTAAAAAAAGAGAATGGAGGCGTCCAGGAATCCAGGTTCTGCAAGTAAGAAGCGGAGACATAGCCAATCACTGTCGCCAAGGAGGGGTAAGCGAAGGGTGTCTTTGGAGAAAGTGAAGGAACATATTGATGCAGGAAAGCAACGGAGAGGAGGGAGTGATTCAGGAGCTTCAACATCCTCTCAAAAACCTCCACAGACATTGAAAACTTTATTTGCTAAAGCAAAACCGGCACAGTATACATCATGTCCCGTGTGCGAAGAACAAGTTAAGTTGTCAGAAATAAACGACCACCTTGATTCTGGGTGCTTGGCGGCACATCGCAGCCCAACTAAAGGGGCAAAGAGGACAGCAGCTGTCTCTCCAGCCAGTTCAAACAACTCGCCTCAGAATTCCAGAAAAGTAGCAGATCTGAGAGTAGAAGCCAAAGACAAAAGGATAAGACGCAGGCTGCAAGACAAGTTTGAATCTAGTCCTCTGTACCAGCAAAGTTCATCAAGTTCAAGGTCAAGTGGTTGTGAGGAAGTGGATTTGAGAAGAACTCAGAGCTTGCCACTGAATGAAAATCAGAGTCAAACTCTGCTGATGAGAAAATCTCACTCAGAAACAATTCTGCGGCAAACACATGTTGTGTGTGATACATTATTCAACCAAACTGCTAGTGACTGTGACAGTTCTGATGATTTTGTAAACACATATGCAGTAGGAAGTGATCCTTGTCCTAACAGTTCAGACAGTGGGGTGTCTCTGGTTAGTAAAAGTGGTACGATCAGTTGTGCAAGCGATATTTCAAAATCTAACAGGCGTTCAAGATTAAGTCTAAAAAAGTCACATACAATAAGTACAACAGTGAATTTAGACTCTCAGGATCATCAAGAAAACTCCAGCCAAGCTGGGAAAACTTCTCCATACTTCAGAACTGATATTCATAGTCCATCTGGATTTAAAGATAATTTTAAATTAAGATTGAAGAAATGTCATACAGTTGCCCAGAGCTCTGTGTCAGCGTCTTTGGACTCTATAGATCTTGTGGAAAAACATAGCCATGTTGCAGAAACCTCAAATGCCAACAGTGATAATGATGTATCCAACTCTAAAGCTGGTGCTCGATTAAGTTTAAAGAAATCATGTGCAACTAGTACAAGCTCTACATCAGTGTCTTTGGTCTCGCAGGATGTTGAAAAGAAAAATGTGCCAGAAGCACCTGCTGTGCTGAGCGACACGGATGGAGAAGACTCGGTGCAAGATGTCTTCCCAACATCAACCCCACCAAACCAAGTACAACCTCTACAGTTTCTACCTTCGACACCAGTCTTACCCGGCTGTAACAATCCTGGATTCCCAGCTCTCAACCAGAGCAAGAGTCTGCCCAACACTCCGGCCGGTAGACTCGGTGTTCCAGCCATGAGACGAAGCACGAGTCTGACCCCTACAAGGATGTACATTCCCAGCAGGCAAAGCCCTCATGGATCGGAGGGTCTCGGCTCACCGCACAAACCAAAAGAGCCTTACTATATCAGAAACTTCAAGCTCATATTGAATGCGGTGCTGAAAAATGAATTTGACGCACATCTCTTCAATGACGAGGACCATGCTGAAGTGTCAAAATTCAACAGTCTGTCAGGTATGTGAAATCTGTGATTTAAATTTGAAACAAATATTTCAATTAAAGAGAGGTTCTGGAATAATTTTATTGTGTAGGCCTATAGTCATAAAATTTTTAATTTTATGTTCTTTTTACTCCACATGAAAGAGACTGGGGAAATGAAAGTATTCATAATGACCATCTGTATTACATAACAGAGTGAAATCAAATCAGTTGTTTGCATCTAATATAGAGTAATAATATCTCAACTATATATATCACAGTGTTTTATTTCCAGCAAACCAATTGCAAAGAATTTTAGGTGTGGGACTGCCGTGATAAAAAGTAAATACTCTCCACTATATCAATGAAAATAAATTATTATGCAAAGTTGCAAACTGGTGTGTGTGTGTGTGTGTGTGTGTGTGTGTGAGTGCATGTCTTTCACAAAACAGGTGTGTACAAAACAGGTGTTGACAAAAATCTATCACTCATCTAAAAATAAAATCATCTAATAACAGGCCACTGCCGCTATGACAACTAAACTTCTAAAACAGTATTTCTCTTTTCTAATGCAGGTCCTGCCCAGCAGCTATACGTCCGACTTTTTCAGAGAAAATTTACTTGGATTCGAGCGACCAAGATAGAATACCCCAAGATAGCATCGGACGTCAAGCCTCTCCTCCAAGAAATGAAGAATGCTGGTCTGGTGATGACAGGTTAGAACTAGTAACCCATTGTCTCCAAGATTCTGGAATTCCCATAGGATTAATACAGGGCACACCTGAGTCCTGGAGGCAAGGGATTAAAATGTTAATTTGACCCTTTGCCTCAGGGATTCTGAAATTCCCATAGGATCAATGCATGGCACACCAATTTGTTTAATGGTAAATTTGACTCTTTGCCTCAGAGATTCTGTAATTCCCAAAGGATCAATATGTAGCACACCATTTGCCTCAGAGATTCTGTAATTTCCACATGATCAATACAGGGCACACCAATGAGTTAAACTGCAAATTTGACCCTTTGCCTCAGAGATTCTGTAATTCCCATAGGATCAATACATGGCACGCCAAGGAGTTAAACTGCAGATTTAACCTTTTATTCAGAGATTCTTTAATTCCCATGGGATCAATATGTGGCACACCAAGGGGTTAAATGGTAAATTTAACCTTTTGCATCAGAGATTCTGTAATTCCCTTAGAGTTCGTAAATTCCACACCTAATTCTTGTAGGCAATGGGGTGAAATGCATGGCACTTCTATACAAAAATCATTCCCAGTGCCATGCTTGCAAGGTTTGATCCATTTTACTAATGTGGAATCTGGTATGACTTCCATCCAAATGCAGAAGATGCTTTAGATGACCTTGCCCTTACTCTCAAACTCATGATGGCCCCAGATCTGAAACAGCTGGCCAAGGATTTGAAAGTGGGAGGAACAACCGGTCAGAAGTCGGACCTTGTGACTGCCATCCTGAAGTACTCATCCAGTCAGCGATCAATCTTTGCCTCCAACATGAATCACATAGTGCTGAAAAAGTAGGTTGGCCGACTTGGTTTGGGTATGACAGTGTAGCTATTAGTGGAGCAGATAAAAGTGATTTTGAGCGATAATCGTTCAGTTGATGATACAAGTATGAAATTTGGTGCAAATATAGAGTCAAGGTCACTCTTTCAGAAAAAGATCCTGGCCACGAAAAAAAAATCCAAGATGGTGGCCATTTTCCAAGATGGCTGCCAGATGACATCATAATTATGAGATATTTGCCAAGTTTTCGTTGGATGTGATTAAAATTTCAATTTTGAACTTGGGGGTAGATGTCCCATGGGGAGCACAAGGTCACCAAAAGGTCAAAGGTCATTGGCAGGGGTCAATGACCTTTTTGAGTTCAATGTTAGATTTTTTGAGCAAGTTTCTATCATGTTGCTCCCAATTGCACAATTGTGACCAAATTTGGGTGGTAGATGTCTCATAGGGAGCTGAAGGTCACCAAAAGGTCAAAGGTCACCTTGGGGTTAATGACCTTTTTGAGCCCAATGTTGAGTTTTTGAGCAAGTTCGGTCCATAACTTTGCCCTCATTTGCATAATTGTGACTAAACTTGGATGGTAGATGTCTCATAGGTACCTGAATGTCACCGAAAGGTCAAAGGTCACTGGCAAGGGTCAACAACCTTTTTGAGCCCAACGTTATGTCTTTTGAGCAAGTTTTCCATTATATCCCGTAACTTTCCCCCTTTCGTCCAATTGTGACCGAACTTGGGTGGTAGATGTCTCATACGAAGCTGGAGGTCTCCAATAGATCAAAGGTCACTGGTAGGGGTCAAAAACCTTTTGAGCCCAGTGTTACATTTTTGAGCAAGTTTGTATGTTTGCGAAAATGGGCGAGACACATTTTGGCGATCACCTTGTTCCTTGTTTACCGTAGTGACAACGTAGCTGCCAATGCTACTTTTCAATGTGCCTCTATCTGAAAAAAATGTTTTGTCTGGTCTCGTGTTGTTTTCAGAATATTGATTTCTGTATTTCTGAGTAGATTTATTTCGTCCGAAGTTTAATTCATGTGTCAAGATAACAAACAAGTGGCCTCTTTAGTAAAAAAATAAATAAAAAATGGTCCACTCCAGTAGAGATTAAATTTGCTTAAGTCAGACAATTTATTAACATTGTCAATGTTATTACGTAAGATCAAGGATTGGATGAAGGGTGAACAGCACCAGTAGTTTACAACAAGATAGGGAGCCCAGAAGGTAAGAATTAAGATTTGGGGTTTGAAAAAACACAGGTAGTTCTATTGTTATGGGCGGGTTCAAGAAGCTAAGACTTTTCCTGACTTCTCCTGTGATTTAATTTGTCAGGCACCCAAGGTGGATGTTGATCAACGGATGGTAAAAGGGTAGTTAAGCATTCAATTCGAACAGTGAGGTCAAGATTAGACTGATGTTTTAGTTATTACTTTTGAGTTGGAATATAAAGCTTGGATCATAGGCCTTTTTTTTACGTCGGTTACGTTGCTAAGGAATGAGGATGCAGGGTGAATGGAGGAACTCCATGGGTGAAACACTCATCATAATTCTTATACTAGAGTTTTTTTTTTCAAAGTGTGATACCTGTTGAAGTTTTTATTTAAAAGGAGAAAACAAATTACCTTAATTTGACTTTGATTTTCCGAGTTCAGGAAACGTAGAGAGGATGTCCCAGGTTCAAGAAAATTGGGGGAGGGGATTTAATACCTTAATTGCATCAGTGTTAAATCGTGATTTTTATTTCATGTAGCAGACCGATCAACTTTTATGTTCAAGGTAAAAGAATGTAGACACATGGGCGGCGGGGGGAGGGGGGGGGGTAAAATGATTGTTTGAAATATATTTCTGGATCACCTAGACTTCTGGAGTAGACAGTTTATTCAGCTATATGTAATGTAATTTGAAGAGTTTGTAAGAGATTATTAAGAGATTATTTGGGAGAGGGGGAATACTGTTACCTTGTTCAGTTTTTATTTTTACTTTTGTTGAATAAAGGGTTAACACAAAATAGTGCGTGTATTTTCATATACTTTTCTGAATCATAGTGGCCAAAAACACAGAAGTGGTTGGATCAATCAAACATCTCGACATATCGATGACGATACGTGTAGTTTGCATGACATCGGTATTTGGCGGCCAACATTAGTTTTTTTAAATCATATTCACTGTCGGCGACATAAAAGGTCTGAAAATCATGAAATTTAACTCAATTTTGACCCACATTCAACAAAACCTTGGCAAATATCTCATAATGATGTGGTTATCTGGCAGCCATCTTGGAGTGACCGCCATCTTGGCATTTTTCCAGGATCTCAATTTCTTTTTATGGGACATAATAGAAACTTGCTAAAAAAACTTAACATTGGGCTCAAAAAGGTCGTTGACCCCTGCCAGTGACATTTGACCTTTTGGTAATACATGTATGAGCTCTCTATGAGACATCTATCAGCCAAGTTTAGTTACAATTGAATGGGGGCAAAGTTATGGGACATAATAAAAACTTGGCCCCAAAAATAACATTGGGCTCAAAAAGGTCGTTGATCCCTGGCAGTGACCTTTGACCTTTCGGTGGCCTTCAGCTTCCTATGAGACATCTACCACCCAAGTTTGGTCACAATTGTGCAGATGGGAGCAAAGTTATGGGCCATAATAGAAACTTGCTCAAAAAACTTAACATTGGGCTCAAAATGGTCACTGACCCCTGCAGGTGACCCTTTGACCTTTTGGTGACCTTCAGCTTCCTATGAGACATCTTCCACTGAAGTTCAAAGTTGAAATTTTACTCAATTTTGACACACATCCAACAAAATACCTGGCAATTATCTCATAATGATGTCATCTGGCAGCCATCTTGGAAAATGGTCGCCATCTTGGAATTTTTCGTGGCCAGGATCTTTTTCTGAAAGAGCGACCTTAACACTACATGTTTGCCAAATTTCATGCTTGTATCATCAACTTAACGATTCTTATGGTTATCTGCTCCACTATATGTAATTATTGTTATATCTTCAGGTGTTTCATAGAGAATGTACTCTTCCCAAAAAAGAAAGAAAGAAAATGATACAAGGAAGGAAAGAAAGAAGGAAGGAAGGAAGGATGGAAAGAAGAAAGGAATGAAGGAAAGAACAAAGGAATGAAGGATGGAAGGAATTAAAAAAATTCTTATTTTTGTTTACATTCTAGATGCATTTCTTGTATAGACCGCAAGTATGTGATAGTGTAGATATTATAGATTAGCCTCTTGTAAAGATGGAGTGCTTTATATTTACTCTTGGTTCAAAGCAAGTGAACACACTGATGTGTGGTTGTCATTGGCAATTTCTTATTTAATACATCACAGTTTAGTACTCATTATTTTCTTACACGCTTTGCTTACCAGATCTTTTTCCAAACATATTGCTTTACAACATGTTCTTGTCCAATGCTTGATTACAATGTTGAATATTAAGATTGATTTGCTGTTGCTGACATTTTGAAAACTACTGTGGCTTGAGTGGGTTTATATGAGTGCTGATGAGAGTATAAAGGTAAGAGCTGCCTAATAATTACTGTTTTATTTATTATGTAATAACAAGTATTGGGAGTGATCGATGTGATTGATACCCCCACCTCCCCCCGCCCATCTCTCTCTGAATGTGCCATATCCAGTGACACTGGCAACCATGGAATGCCAATCTATCCTGTTCTTTGCTAATCTCAACAGCTTGATGTTATCCATATCAATCTAGGCTACAGTACTTTTAAGATATTTTGTTCTCTGGCCAACTCTGTCTTTCCTTCCATTCATCTTTCCTGTAAGAAACAAATTTTCCAGACCTTCCTTCATTACAGAGTGGCCTAAAAACTCAAGTTGTTTCTGGATCTATTTTAATAGCATCTATTTTACTACTTGCTTTATGAAGTACCATCTCATTTGTGGTATGGTATATGGTATGTAATACATAAAGTATAATTTGAAGTGGGAGGTATATTTTTTATTTTATTGTTTTCTTTCAGGGCCAAGAAGATGCTAGGACGGTGTATTCGGCTGACCAAGGAACCACGCAATGTCTTCAACCGAGTCATCCTGCTTTTCTCCCTCGTCCGTCAAGATCTGATGGAGGAAGAAAAAGGCAGTGCTGGACAGACAGCTTTGTAAGTGGTAGTGTGGGGGTTAAAGAAGTGTTAAAAGGAGAAGTTTACCCATACAGTTGTGTGGATTCAGTTGATCCAACATTGAAAGTTTGAGCAAATTTAGTTAATTATTCAAGAGATATAGGTTAATAGAACTTGCGATATTTGATCTTAAACTCATTTGATTATTGTGGAAAACACGTCATCACACTATACGGAGTGGCCCTGAAAGAATGCTACAGTTGCGATCGCTAATTTCTTCAACATCATCTACAATATGTCATTGGTTTTTGTTTCAGCAGTTAGAACATTCTTTTTCCAACAATATGATACCGTGATCATTGATTTTGAGCAATTTGTTTGGGTCCTGCGGCCATTTTTCCGAAGCAATGTCGTTTCCCAAGTTTGCCAATTTTTCATCAGCGGCGGTCATTCGAACACCGAGATATTCTTGTGTCTCAGCGTGCCATACCAGACAAACCGCGATGACAATGGAGATGTACATGTAGCTCACGTAGTCTTCTTTATGAAAGCGAGGGCATTCCTGCTCTTTGTCTCGACGGTGCTTATTCTATGGCATGCCGTTACGCGTGAATATTTCGGTGTTGTGATGATCGCTGGAGTTTAAAAAATAGCAAATTTAGGAAATTACAATGCTTCAGAAAAATAGCCATAAGATCTAAACACCTCAATCAAAATTAATGATCATAGTATCATTTTGTTGGATAAAGAATGTTCTAACCCATGAAATAATCACCAATGACATTTTGTGGATGATGTTGCAGAAATTAATGATTGCATTTGTAGTTTTCTGGGCCACGCTGTATATCGCCTAAGTTGAAAAACAGATTTGTGATAAATAAGATAAATGTATTTTAGGCTAAAATTGACAGTGCACCTACTAGGGCTGTTATCAAAACGTCAAAACAATGGTGCTTTCTGTCAGGGTTGGCATATTTCCCGGTCAGAATCTTATTTCCCACCCAATCGTCCGGGAAATATAAATTTCCCCCATTGACTTTGTACACGAGAAGGCAGTTTTATATCGGACAGTGTCCGGAAATATGACAAAAAGTGGGAAATATGCCAACCCTGCTTTCTGTAGACCCTCTTGTAACTAGATGGGGAGATTCATGGTGCCGATTGTTTATAAATAGCATTTTTGGTGGGCTGTGTGTTGATAGAGTTGTTATATTTGTTGTTAATTATACTAAATGTACTACTGCTCTTGATACCACAAGTTTGATAGCTGAACAGCATGGAGGTTTCTCTTTTTATTCCCACCTCCCTGTTTCTATCTATATGAGTACAGGCAGCAGCACTCGTGTGCAGAGTATTCATAGCTATGGGGATTTCTTGCTCCCTCCCACTACAGTGCATGCATTTACCCCATTAGGTTTAATAATCGATGGTATTTTGGGCCATATCATGCCGCCGGAGATATTTTGAAATAATCAATATCGAGTATTTGATATTTTTTCATCATCAAATAATTTGGATATTATCAAGATATCGCCCTGCACTAGTTTTCAAAAAAGTTGAAAAAATCTATATGACACCTTCTACAGATGGCAGTTCTGTGTAAATCTGTGATGTCAAATTAGAACTATTTTGCTTTGACTTCTAATACAATTTTTCATAAATTTTCATTTTCTGAGCCAGCAACACAGCAATTTATCTGGCACCTTGTAAAAGGCATGCAGGATCATTTGAGTTTGAGTTTATTTGTTCAATAGCAATAACAATAACAATAACAATGTGTAACAACATTAACAATAACAATAACAATATATCACATCAGAGAAATAAATAACAATTCTAGTATAAAACTTACAGATTGAATTTCTAACATTACTATCTAAGGTAATATGAAAATACATACAATAAATATGAATACATAGAGTGTGACCTGCATGTATATATGATTGACTTAACAAATAATCATAAATAAGTAACAGTATTTACAATAGTAACAAGAATATTAGGGCTATATTGTTGTTTAGAAGGAACCAGAGGATAGCACAAGTGCTAGTCGAGCCCGACTCCTTCAATCTTTTATAATTTATAAAATGAAATATACATGTAATATTTAAAAAAAAAGAAAACATAAATATGTACAAAAGGTAGAAAAATGTCTGAAAAAATATGATACATTATATGATACAAAAGTATTCCCGCAAACTTTAGAAACAAGAAGAATAGAGTTTCATTCACAATAAAGTTATAACATTCAATTTGTTTTGTGTTATCTAATCGTAGACAAACAGAGCTCTTGGTGAACATGGGGAGGGTGAGCTATCCAGCATATATTGTCTACCGGACGAGAAGTTTCTTTTTGAAGCGACAAGATTTTCTTGAGTAAGTATTACGAAGATATGTGTGAGGAGTATATTGATAACTTTTAGATCATTTCTGCTCAACTTTCAGGTGCAAATATGGAAGAGTTTTGACATCATTTACAAATAACATACAAAATGTTCAGTTTATTGTTGATTAATAACTATTATCTATAAATACTTACATGGTAATCTGTGTCTTACTCGTAATGGTACATTATATTTTCGAAGTATTACCTTTCCAATTTCAGACATGTCAAACATTGATCTTTCATTTGTTGATTTATATTGTTGAGTTTGATTAAGTACAGTAACTTTCAGAATTGACAAAACTCATGACCAAATCCTCTTGCAGGTATCAAGTAGCACTACAGTATGAGAATGATATTCACGATGCACTGGGGATCAATGACTTTGAGTTAGCTGATCAGCTTCAGTCATCAGCGATTGATTCATTACAAGAAATGATGGATGATGATGATGGTGGTGATGATGACATTAGGAGGTAAGGAAATGATTCCAGCATCACTTATCTCCTGGTCAAGTATTCCAGAAAATGTAACCATGCCATGTTTTATTATGCCTCCGCCCCATAAGGGAGCCGGAGGCATTATGTTTTCGGGTTGTCTGTCCGTGCATCCGTGCGTCCGTACGTCTGTGATTCTGCACTTTCTTGTGAACAAGATTACTCGAGTACCGCTGGAGGGATTTTAATGAGACCACTATGCAAGGATGAATTGATTAGATTTTGGGACAAATCTGTCAAGGGTCAAAGGTCAAAGGTCAGTGAACTTTATGCCAAAATGCCATTTTCTGCCTATAACTTCAGTTAGGAGTGCTCACTGTTCAGTCACAGGGGTCAAAGGTCAATGAACTTTGTCCAAAAAATGTCATTTTCTGCCTATAACTTCAGTTAGGAGTGCTCACTGTTAATATAATTTGGTGGTTGGGTGTAAAAATAAAAGACAAATATATTCATAGAGTCACAGGGGTCAAGGGTCAAGGTCAAGGGTCAAAGGTCAATGAATTTTGTCCCAAAATGCCCCTTTCTGCATATAACTTAAAGACACTATATAACACTGTGGAAGACCCGTTTAAAAATTGTCGAACTTTGCTATCTGACATATCTGACAGTGTTTGAATGGACAAATAAACACCCTAGAACACAAAAGTTTGGACAGTTATGCTGTCACTAGTACAATATGTGCATATACAAA
>JZLH01S0609324.1:58788-85062 GCA_001188425.1 Eucidaris tribuloides | reverse complement strand
ATACAGTGCCTTTAAGTTATGAGTGATCACTGTTGATATAATTGGGCAGTTAGGTGCACAAATAAACAACAAATATTCTGGTTGAGTCACAGGGGTCAAAGGACAAGTTCAAGGGTCAAAGGTCAATGAACTTTGTGTAGTAATTGGGATCAAATATCACAAAAGAACTTTGTCCCAAAATGTTATTTTCTACCTATAATGTCTGTTAGGAGTGGGTGCGTAGATCTGAAAAAAAAAGAGACAAATAATTTCATGTGAGATGCCAATTCTTGAAAGCTTATTTGGTATTTAATCTATTGAAGGCCATAGTTCAGTGAACAGTTCCCAACATCTTTACAGTTAATACTTGGTAGCTTGAAAGTTGATATTGATCATACTACATGTATGAGCCAGTTTCATGTGCTGCTTACATTTTGCTGGCGGAGGCATACCCATCGACTGCGCGCAGTCGACCTTCTCTAGTTTTAGATATTTTTATTGTTTTCTTTATTTAACCCTAAATTTATGATGTCTGTATCTATCTAATCTATCTATCTATCTATCTATCTATCTATCTATCTATCTATCTATCTGTCTATCTATCTATCTATCTGTCTATCTATCTGTCTATCTATCTCTATGTATGTATGTATGTATGTATGTATGTATATATGTATGTATGTATCTATCTATCTATCTATCTATCTATGAATGATACTCAGTCAATCAGTATTGGCCGTTATGACTGACTGACTGACTGACTGTGCAATCTTCCATATATGACATTGTTGTAATTCACTTTTGCATTATTGTAATGCTCAACTTTGCTGGAACATATTCAGAAGGACTTCTCTTGTAATCTTGTAATCTTGATAAAACTTACTTTACACAGAATAAGTAATTTCATAATTATGTGGCTGCCAAGAACTGATAAAAGCACTAAATATGAAGAGGTATAGAATATGGAGATATAGTATAAACAGAAATACCACCTGTTTTCCACAAATTTGTATTCAATCAGTCAAATTATTTTCAATGTTTTGTTCAGACATGATGAATCCTTACCTGACTTCATGAGGATCTACACAGCCAGGTGGGTGTTTACCCGCATACTAAATCTCGGCGTTGAAATCAAACAGAAGCAGCGCTGCTACGAGGATGCTGTAGCAATCCTAAGGCAGCTGCTTCAACAGAGTGTCTATTGTGTGGACAGGAGGGGGGCATGGTGGGACAGAATGGCTCTAAATCTGGATCAACACTGCAAGAACCAAAATGAGGTGAGTGTCTTCCACCATATCAGAACTATTTCCCTGGAGGACAACTACCCCGAGGACAACTCCCCCGGAAGATAGCTCCCCCATGGACCATTCCCCCTGAGGACAACACACTTAGTGATCATTTTGAACTGCACTTCGTTCTGGGCTTCATTTTAAACCTCTTAAGAGACACTAGTAGCATTGGGATCATGTAGCTTGGATTTTTCAAACGGGAAACATTGTCCGATGATACTTTTAATCAATTCTTTTGTTGTAAATAAAGTGTGTAGACCCACATGCCATTATTATAATTTTGTGATTGTTATAAACCTGTTGCCTCCGAGATTTTTAAAATTCCATAGAGTTAACACAGAGTATATCTGGTTACCGTAGCCATCAGGTAAAGGTTTAATGGTCTGTCCAACTACAGGCATGATCCTGTTGCAGTGTTTTCATTCTTTATATGTCTCCACATGGTTAACCCCGCCTACAGGCTCTGGACTGTATCAAGGAAGGCCTTGCCGACCCCTACGTGCGGACCGGACACAGACTGGCACTGCAGCAGCGGGCGCAGAAGATTCTCAAATCACGGAGCAAGAAGAAACTTGCAGATCGAGCAGGAGAATTTAAGTTTGACGATGTCAGGGAACTGCCAAAGGTGTGTTTGTGTGACGAATAATTATGGAATCTCTTTTAAGACTACATCCGGCAGGACTAATTGAAATTTTTACTTATTTTGTTTTAATGTCCAATCGCTGGAAATCTGCTTAAGGCAAATAGCCAATTGTTGGATGAGTGAATTATGAGTGTAATTTGCATTCAAGTGACCCACAGTTTTTTTGTGGTCTTGAAGGGCAGTGACATGATTAGGAGAACTAAAAAATGCCTGAAAAACCAAATGAATTGAAACGTATACCAATTTAAACATTGGCTAGAGAGTGAATCCAGGCTGGAAGATTTGTCTTGAATTTGTTTATTTGAGGAGAATCAAACATTAATTTACCAGAATTTAATTTATCTCTAGCCGTGATGGAAACTGATCCCATAGAAAACTACACAACAAATTTCACCATCACAGCATTTTCTGATAATAATTGTACAACAAAGAGGAAATGTATGACTGTGAAATTTTCAAAGTAGAAACTTTAAACAGTATACTTGATTCTTGTATCATAAGTTCGAAATTAACCCTATATTAACTGAGAATTTCGTGACTACTCCGCCGCGCAAATTTTTTTGACCACGTCGCTTGCTGACTTTTTAGTTTTAAGTCTTGTGCATTTTTGAGACCATTTTTGAAGAAATCGTACATACAGTTACGATGTTGCGCGACATTTCATACATGCATGTCAACCTCCAAATTGCTCAAAAACATGATTTTTGTGTACAAAATCAATGCAAATTGTGTTTTCAGCCCAAACTCATCAATGTATGATTATTTTACTTTTACTGGTTGAAATGGCTTAATTTTCTGGCTGTTTGATGATCGTCAAAAGTGTCCCCAGACAAAAGTTCATCAAAAAACCAAGATATGAAAAATAAAAGGTTCAACGCCCCCCCCCCCCCCCAAGAAATACCATATAGAAATTCACAAAACAAGAAAATGCATGAGAAAATTAATTCTTGGATTTGGAATTTTTTTTCTAATAATTGTTAGAAATTGTCAACATGAATGTTTTCGACACAAAAAATAGCATTCTACTTGCGATTATAAGTGAGTATAGGCGACATAAATTTCATACCACTTATTCACAACATCTGCGCCGAGATCTGAAGTGTTTGTGTGCTGTGTGTGGGGGGGGGGGGGGTTTTAAATGAACCCCGCCTAGTAATAAACGGTGTCTGAAATATCCCAGTTAAAATAAGGTTAAGGATTACTTCCATTCTTGCTATTTCCCTTTGATAATTGGGTAGTTATGAAATTATAAAATGGGTTTGACTGTAGTTCAGAAGTTCTGATTTGTGTTCCAGGTTACTATACAAGGGAGTGTTTTACCACACAATGGACCAGGTGTTAGGACCACCTTCATCAGTTCTTATCAGGGGGCGTCGTCACCTGACAAAGGCATCATGGTTTGTGCAGTGGAGGAGGTGGCATTGGAACACTACAAGGAGCAAGGCTATACTGAAGGTGTGTAGAACCATGGATCTACTATCCCACAGTCGCCAGTTTTCCGTTTTGTAAAATTACAAATTCTGTCTTCTCCAGTATTCTAAAGTTCAAGTTCAATGTTCTTCTATTCAATGCCATATGCAAAACATATGACAAACTATTTAAAAATATTGAAAATCCATTTAAAAATTGTAACTTACCTCATTATCCCTTCAATATCCCCATTGAATTTCAACATCAGGTGCTACTTCGCAAACATGCTATTAAAAACGGCAAATAAATTTGATCCAGATTTTTTGCAGATGCACATTTTTTTTTAAATGGATTTTGTTTTGTGTTTATGTTTTTTGCTGTATTGTGGTAATTCAAATCGTTTGGTGTAAAACATTGCATTTTCTTTGAAATTCTGTTTTCGTCCCAAATTTTGTGAAATTTTTTCATTGTTCATATCGTGGAAAACTGGGGAATTAATAGTATCCACATGGACTGACAACAGAGATAATTTCTTTGATCCAATGATCAGCATCGCTTTTTAATTACGTGCATCTCAAATATACTGCAGAGTTATGTTTTAAAGTTTGCAAGTGTAAACATTTTGTCATATGTCGTCACGCGC
Organism: Eucidaris tribuloides; assembly: GCA_001188425.1. NCBI lineage: Eukaryota > Metazoa > Echinodermata > Echinoidea > Cidaroida > Cidaridae > Eucidaris > Eucidaris tribuloides. The sequence continues at coordinate 81,098 of JZLH01S0609324.1, read as the reverse complement.
CAGACAAAGGAAGAATCCGCGAATGTACAGTTCATATTCGGCTGATACCGCCAAAACACATTATCGCCATTACCCGCGAATAATAAATACAGACAAGTGAAGGAGAAACAACTAAATTTTGTACGACAGAATAAAAGGACTTACTGATTCATTCTTTTCCACTCACCCTCAAGACTCGGAAAAGTGAATACAGAACAATATGTAATACTATATAGTATATACAGTCAATTTACTGAGATTAACACATTATTTAACTTGATATTTCCAGAAAGGAATCATGGATTTTCATCAAATTTTTCTGATGTATATTTTATCATAGATAAATAGCTGGAGTAAATTTGGAGGTCAAAAGGTCATAAGTCAAAGCCCACTTTGTGTACCATTTATGTCATTCACTTTGCTTACATCAATACTCAAGAATGGAAGCATAGATTTTTGTAAAACATAGCTGAAATATACATCTCCATCTAGACAAATTAACTGGTTAAGTGTAGGGATCATAAAGGTCAAAGGTCATAGGTCATTTATGGCACTGATACTGGCAACACTGTAGGTAACAGAAAAGACGGAAGGATAATTTTATGAAGTATCACAACATTGGTTTGGCTGGGTCCCGAATCAGCTATGGAGGGTAGAGCCATAACCATCAACTGCTTAGCAATTGAATTTCACTTGTGTTTTTCAATATTTCTCTATTGTATTTACATAGGAGTCCATGGTGAAGGTTCTACGTACACCACTCTTGTATTCATCCTATTTTGGGACATAGTGTTCCAAAGCAATATACCAGATGTCTTCTGCTACCCATACCAGGTATTAAAAAATATGTGTTATGTAATGACATGTAAAAATATATCTCAAATTGTACCTGTTTATGTTTTAAATATACAAACATATATTTCTATATTTATATCCTATATGACTGCTGTAAATCATCCAGTCTTGGTTTTTACTTGCGCATTTACCTTTTTTATTTGTATATAGCGACCTTCTCTCACACATATTTTCTTTGTCACCTGCCGACACATTGCACACACAATCTCAGTTTAGCTTATTGTAGAAAAGCTGCTATCAAGATTATGTATTCAAGGTTCAAGGTACAAATAGATATTTATTTGTTAAGGACAACATTAAGGGTTGGTGATATTTAGAATTAACACAAAATAAACTTATCCAGACAGAAAAAAAAATCCTTTATTTGACTTGAATCAATTGCTTTTTCAATAATCAACTCAAGCATCAATCTATTTTTAATAATCAAACATTGCTGCCACAAATTGAAGGAGGAATTGTACAATGATGAGTGTGTAGTTGATTTTGTGTGTGTATATAAAGTACATTTGCATGTTGGATGTTGTAAAGGCATTGAAACTGTAATACTTTACTCCATGAGTACAGCTTATTTAACCCATTGGCTACGGGAACCAGCCGTGACCTGTGTTAACTCTATAGGATTTTCAGAATCTCGGAGGCAACGAGTTAAATATTAACCCAAAATATAGTACACAGAGTAATTGATTCTTTATTTCTATTTTTTGTTAAATTATGTTGTATGTGCTATCAGCCTGCACCATTAGACTTGAGGACAGACCATTTCTTCAGCAACAGGCAAGATAGCATACAGCAGAAACTGCAAGAGATTAAAGAGGCGAGTTCAGAACAGCTGCAGGCCATGCTGAAGGCTAACTGGCTGGAGTATGAAGGTGATCTGTGTTCGGGAGTCAACTGGGAACTGTTTTGCAACTTAGACCATGCTGCAGTAAGTCCATTGGGTGATTTCAAGTTTTAGAATTAATGCTTAACCCTAAAAAGACTGGGGGGGGAGGGCCCTGAAATTTTTGTGCAATAACATTTTAACACGCAAAGCTCTTGCTGTGGCATTTCATGACGTTTTACTTTCGAATCGTCGGGGGGGGGGGGGGCTAGGGTTAGGGTCTTTTTGGGTTAACACAAAGATTAATCCAAAACTTGAAATCAATCCGCGTTAGTAAGTTGACCAAGATCATGACGCACTTTCAGAAGTTTGTTTTGTGGATAGTGTTAAAAATCATCTACTGAACTGAGCTGGGTTGACGGTGTTAGCAATTTACATGTGTTTATCCCATTTGCTAATACTAGTCTCAAGGAAATAGCCATTTCAAATTCTTTGTGAGTGTTAGTGTTATTTTTGTCTCTGCTTACCCAGGTGTCTCACAGCAGTTATATGACTGTGTAATGTACATGGCCCAGCGCGCCAGCATGCGGCAAGCAGCAAATTGAATTATAAGAAAGAATTTAATGTGTGTGAATAACAGAATTAAAACATTATGGAATAAGTTAAATACATGACATCAAGAGGGAAGTACATGCCTTTCCAACAGTGTTAAATTTGTAGTACAATTGTATCTATTTCATTATGAAATTATATTTTCTCCAGTTTTATTGCGGTTTGACATCTGTTGCCCAAATGATGTGACGTTAACACTGCATAGTGTTCATCTATTGATTACAAAATTGGTAGTTTTCATTAATCCAAGTCGCAGCTTTAGAGCTGGGTTTAATGGCTCTTAACATCTACTGACACCAACAATAAAACCAACACCAAACTTGAAATCACCTGATATGTAGAAGAAAAGGGATTGATGCTCTCTCAGAATATGAATTCTACATGCCCACACAGTTGATCACCATTCCCAAATCTTGTAAAAAATCAGTCTTTTTACATTCCAAGGACAAACCGGCTGCGGAACTCGCCCCCTTCATCAATACAGACATATATTTCCTTCCTGTCCTGACATGGCCAAATTCAAAATTGTGCTGAACTCATATTTGATTAGTTATGTAAAGTGTGACCTGGGTTTATCTGCAAAAGTTATAATCAAGCAGTGGTATAATTTCAGGAAATTTCCACATATTTTATATTTTCTGTCTAGGGATTGATCAGCTGTATAGGAGGAGTGACCCTTAGTGCCATTAGTGAACGCATTCTACGTGATCACCGTCATTGCCGTGGTGGAATGCCTGATCTCACCATGTGGAATCCAGCAACACGCACATTCAGAGTAAGTTAATGCATTGATATCCAACTTATAATTTGGAATAGGGTAGGTTATGAGCATGGGCATTGCCTTATGTTCATGAAAATTCATCAAATTCAGTATTTGTTGGTATTCATTGAATTCAGTATTCAAAGATATTCATCGGATTTAATATTCATAAATGTTCAGTAAATTCAGTAATCATGAATATGCCTTAAATTCACTTTTTATAAGTAGTCATTACATCCAGTATTCATAAATGTTCAGATCATTAAAGGTAAATAGCACAATTGGAGGTAGTCTTTAATTTGAGGTGCAACTATTCTAGAATCAAGTAAACTATGCAAGGATTCTACTGTGAACATTTTGTGGTGAAATGTTGGCTCATTTTAACAGAACTACCCTCAGTATCCATTGTGACAGGCAAGTTTGTTGTGTTACAGTAGCTTTGTAGCTCATTCGGCTCAGGTGAGCTATTGCAATCGCTTTTTGTTCGTTGTGTGTCGTGCGTGAACTTTTACACATTTCATCTTCTTTAAAATGCATGATTGGATTTTAGCCCAAACTTGGCAGGAATGATCCTTAGGGGCCGGGGATTCAAGGGTCTTCAAATGGTACACCTGGCCCCTCTGGGTGCCCAGGGGCAGGGCCCTGAATGGCCAAAAGTAGGTAATTTTCAAACATCTTCTCTAGATCCAGGGATAGTTTAGCTTAGTCACTGTGTGTGTAGATACCTCTGTATGGATGAATTATTTATTGTTCCTCATGACAATGCCCAGGGTGGCCCTTTTTGGCCCCTGAGGGGGGCAACATGTCGGGGGAAGGGCCCTATGGGAATAATTCACATTTACACCATTTTCTTTGAAGCACATCAATGGATTTAGACCAAACTTGTTAGGAATGATCATTAGGGGGAGGGGATAGAGGGTTCCTGAAATGGTACACCTGGCCCCCATGGGGGCCCAGGGGGCAGGGCCCATAAGTTGCCAAACTGGGTAACTTTCTAACCACAAGCCCATTTGTAACCACATGTGGATGGTAGATGTGAACAGGGACCCCAAAGTTATTTGGGGGTCAAAGGTCAAATTATAGAATATCTGCAATTTTCTACTGGGGTTGGTATCAGCTCATTTGTAACTAACTTGGAATGTAGATGCCCTACTTGTATAAGGACTCCAAATTTACATTGGGGTCAAAGGTGAAATAAGGTCAAATGTTAACATACTGGGTTGAGACACATTATGGCTATTGCCTTGTTTGTAAAAAAATGGATGTTAGACTTTAACTTAACTTGGCAAAATCAGCTATATGGCAAGGGGAGGCAAAGTTTTTCAACTGGTTCATGTGGCTCCATTGGTGCCTAGATATCTGGCTCCAAGGGCCAAACTATGTGTAATTAATGTTTTCTCTATGGGCACCAACGAGAGTGTGGGAGACCTCAGGTGAGCGTCGTGGGCATTGTGGGATTAATTTCTCTTGGGGAATGAGAGTAATTCATTATTGGTACATTTGTGTTCATGCTTGATTATCTGTGAGAAATTATATTCAAGTCAAATGCTTCCAGCCAAAATTTACCCTCCAGGTAGTGTATACATTGGTATATTTCCGAACTTATTTGCTTCTCGAGGCATTTTCAACATGACATTCAATCATGTCATTAGCCTTTAATATACATAGTCATCATTAACCAATTTCTCTGTCCTCAGGTGGTAGAGGTCAAAGGTCCCGGAGATCGTCTTTCTCACAAGCAGATTCTGTGGCTGGATTTCTTCCTGTCCCTTGGTGTGGATGCTGAAGTCTGTCATGTAGAAGGTTAGTATCATCTGGTTTAGATCCAACCTACAGAGGGTATGATCAAGTGCCCTAAATCTGTGAGGGTCTTATATCTGCACACCAAAAAAAAATCAAAATCAAATAATCAAAGTGATAAGAGTAGAAACTAATCAGGTCTTTATATGTTTCATGAAAATGCACTGTTTCTCTAAGAAATGTACACAAAATTGAGCCAATAGGAGTTGAGAGTGAAATAAATAGGGTCATGGCTTTGTAATGGTACTCGCAGTTACCGCAAATTTGGTCTCAAAAGATACATGTATGCAAAACTTAAAAAAAAAATGTATTAAATGTTATATTCTTAGCTTCAAAAGCAAAAGGCTTATCATGGAACTATGTACAGTATTTAGTAGCTCCTTGGTCTTACATAATCATTTCTAGTTGGCTTTGGCATTACCATTACCCAGTGTAACCAGGTGGTTGTGTTGGTGTTTTAAAGCAGTAGGTTTATTAGCAGTAGATTGTTCTGTTCATGAGTCACGTAAGTGAAACTTGGTATTAGAGGTAATGTAGCGAGGTTGCCACAAAGTTGTTTAAACACCTCTTTTTTACTGCAAACCATTCATTGATGTTTCATTAGCAAATTTATATAATAGTTAAGTTGTATGTTCTTTTATGGTAAAAAATATGTAGTTCAATAGATTTTGTACTTTAACAAATTTACTTTCTCGAAGGATGTAAAACAATCTGATTTTCCTTGACTGTTTTTGCTTTTATATTATTTCCAGCTGTAGGAAGTAAACGGCTGAAAAGGAAGACTCCCATCAGCCAGGAGTCTGGGGCAAGTCAGGAGTCAGTGGCCAGTCAAGACTCAGGAACTAGCTGGGATTAACTGGTTGGATATCATACACACTGAAGACCTATCAACTCTCTTACAGTGCCAAAGGCGCAAATATACACCACACAATATATGCAATGTCTGTAGAGCTGTAATATCTCTGGCATGTAACGACTCCCGCATTAAGCCCCATCTACCAGTCATAACATCTTAGCCAAATCTCCCACTTTGTAAAAAATTACGTTAATGTACTACTACACATAATCAATCACAAAGAAATTTACACATGCACAACCGGGTTAATGAGCTTGCTGCCTTGCAAGGACAGTGATGCGTAAACTGAGGAAAAATTCAGATTTGTACTGACATATTTGTCAAAATGTGACATATGGTAATCAGATATTGTGTGTTATGCCATAAACATTCATGGTGCTCTTCAGTCAATGTCTCAGTTTAAAGTGCAAAGTTAAAGTAAATTCAGCCACAATGTCTGATTTTGGTGTTCGGTGCTGAGGAGCAAAGACAGGCGTGTTGTAACTCGTGTTTTAGAATACCCAAACTATTGGAAATGTTGTAAGATCAAAATCATTTTAAGATGATTTTACATTTACAATTTACAGTTCTGACTGACAAAAGATTGTAAAATACCAAAGTGTTCTAAATTGTTTTCTATTACAGCCTGTTTTACAATAGATTTCAGAATACACTCCCAGATTTTTGTTAATTGACCTGCCTGAAAGGTATTCAGAAGGAACTAACTGGGGGAATTAAATTTGTTGCACTGAAAGAACAAGATAGGTTGTTTGGAAAAATGTGTATTCTAAAGTTAAGAAACTTTGCTTTTCAACCCATTTATGACAAAATTTGTTTGTAATACCAAATACTAAAATCATTGTGGTTAATTACAAATGTTACCCTACTCATTTATTCGTCTGTATATTTATGTTTAGTGTGTTGGCATGACTGTGGAGTGTAGAAAGAACAAGAGCCCCGGGGGGCAACACCGCTCACGCCTGAGGTCTTGCAAACTCTCTAATGGTGCCATAGAAAAAACATCAGCATATATGTATAGTTTTTGCGCCTTGAGCCTGTTTCTAGGCAACCACACGTAGCCAAATGAACCAGTTGGAAAACTTTGCATCCTTGCCATACACGTATAGCTTGATTTTGCCAAGTTTAATTAAATTCTGACATTCAGTTTTATAAAACAAGGCACGCCCTAGTATTTACATTTGACCTTTGACCTACTCTATTTGACCTTGACACAATTTAACATTGAAGTCACTATACATGTGCATTACGCATCAAGTTAGTCAGTCAATGGGCACAATAACAACCAAAAATGAAACATTAACTTCATTAGTTGACCTACATATGTGGCCTTTGACCCCCAATTACATTTGAGGTCCCTGTCACGCATCTACCACCCAAGTTTGGTTACAAATGGGCTTGTGGTTAGAAAGTTACCTAGTTTGCGCCCTTATGGGCCATGACCCTGGGCCCCCAGGGGAGCCTGGTGTACCAATCCAGGAACCCCCTATCCCCTCCCCCTGAGGATCATTCCCACCAAGTTTGGTCTAAATCCATTGATGTGAAGGTGAACTATTCCCATAGGGCCCCATCCCAATGTTTTGCCCCCTTTAGGGGCCAAACGGGGCCACCCTGGGCATTGTCATGAGGAACATTAATTTAGCACATATAGAGGTATCTACACACAAAGTGGCTTACCTTAACTATTTCTGGATCTAGAGAAGAAGATGTTTGAAAACTACCTACTTTTGGCCCTTTAGGGCCCTGCCCCTGGGCCCCCAGGGCGGCCAGGTGGACCATTTGAGGACCCTTGAATCCCCACCCCCTAAGGATCATTCCTGCCAAGTTTGGGCCAAATCCAATCATGCATTTTGAAGGAGAAGCTGAATATGTGTAAAAGTTTACGCACGACGGACGACGGACGAAAAGCAATCGCAATAGCTCACTTGAGCCTTTGGCTCAGGTGAGCTAAAAAACTGCTCAGATTCACAACCATAATGCTACTTTAGCATTATGTTCACAGTGACCATAGCAGCCTGGTTTGCTAGAAATGTATTTCGCCGTGCGATTTTGGCCATTATTAAAAATGTGTATTCAAGTTTTGTTATGTCTTGCTGCATTTTCACACGGTCTATCACGGTATCAGTGACAGCCATGACAAATTGTTTCAACTGTTTTGACAGTTTAAAAATCTGGCCTGGCATCCACAGCAATCACAGCCTGTCAAGTTGCCCATCCCATCCACCCGCGTCATCTTACATTCATCCTGTTTTGTCCACGGTGGCCTGAAACGTGATTGCCTTGACCGCCAGGAACATAATGTAAATGCAGCATATACTGACAAAAATTTGTCATAGCTGTCATGGATACTGTCGTAGACACTGTGAAACTCAGTGAGACCTAAACAAACTTGAATACTGATAGAAAATGGCCAAAATCCCTCAGTGAAGTATGCTTTGGTCATATAGGACTGCCGTGGCCACCAGGAACATAATGTAAACGTAGCATAACTGAGCTTGTTATTCACTAAGAAAATTACCTGGAGTCAGTTTGATTTATGCTTGATTAGTGACCAGGGTAAAAAATGCTGATATGGTTTCCCTCAAGTCTGCAAAACAAGAATAAATCTACAAGGCTAGAGTCTGTATTGTAATGGTGCACACACTTCATACAAATTTAGACAATAATGAATGAATATGGAATAAAACTGCCAAAAAATCCGTACATCGAATAAGACATGAAAGAAAAGAGACAAGAAATATATATTTATTTTGCTGATAAGATATCATTAATTTATTACTTGCAATATGTAAAATAGTTCATAAAATCACAATCACTCGGGCAGCAATGCATGATTATAGTCTGAATATTTGCAAATAAAGCATACAGTCATGTCTTTACTTATACATGTAGCTGTAATATATAGATGAAAAATCTGAGTGTACTTATATATTATTACATGTCATTGCCAATAAAAATATGGATGGAATAGAAAAGTACAAAGAATATAAATTCAGCAATATTTATTTGAACAGATGTTATTCAAGGTGAATACAGTTTTCAAGGTGTTTATAACAAATATAGAAATATTAACAGTTTTATAAAATTGACATTTTAATTTTATTGTGATGAATGTCCCAGGTTATATGCCTCAAAAGAGAAAAAGGAAATTTACTAGTGACCTCAATCAACTCATTTCATTTCTTATTGAAATGTGCCATTTTCAGTATGTGGTTTGGCATAAATGATCATATACGTGTAGTACTACTCCTAACATTTACCTCACATGACAGTCCAGTCATTGGCTCAGCCCAGTAATTTATGAATAATTTTGTACTGTATTAGAATTCTAACCTGAGTTTGCAATTTTGCAAGAGAATGCGACATTGTTGGGCATTTCCACCCTAAATTTTACCATCATTATAATGTGTATTCAAAAATTTTCAAGCTCATAATATGGAGGACATGATGTATTTTCTGTAAAATGTATACATCTAATGTTATATAATTTCCGAAATAAATGATATATATCTGAACTATGTTTCTCAATTGTGATATATACTTGGAGGTAACAACTTCTTAAATGTGCACTCTATAGAATTTAATTGTTTACTTGACCCCCCCCCCTCACTCTATAGAATTTAATTGTTTACTTGACCCCCCCCCCTTCAAAACTGAAGCGCCAACTTTTCACTAATTGGTATATTACATGTATAATGATACAGACAGAAAAGTCAAGATTTGTCTACCAAACATGTAATTAGTCGCAAGTACACACACATTTCAAGGTTACAAAAGGCACATCTCTACAGTACAAAGGCACAAAGTCGGGAAAATAGAAAAGGAATATAATATAGATAAAAGTACCATCAAAAAACTTACTACCACACCTTATTAGGTGCCATAAATATAGTATCTCTGGGTACATGAAAGACCAATAAAGATAAAATCTTCTGGAAACACACAATATTGAAATATATGCTACTTTCAGCCCGAAGAAAAAGTAAAAAAATTGACAAGTATAAGGAATGCATAATGGCTTTTCACAAAAATACTACAAAACAATGATACATTCACACAAACAGCAAAAACAGTCATACTTTGATAAATGTACTTCTGTGTCTAAACAATTCACTGAAGTTTACCATGATCAAATAAATGTACTATAATTATGGCTATAATTCGCACACAGCAAATTACACACAACATGCATATAGAAGAGCACACCATGATTTTGAACATATAACAATTCTGAAAAAACAACTTTTCACTCATTACTCCTAACAGTAATGTAATAGCAAATTTAACATAAATAACATTCTACAAAAGTACTACATTTATGGCACAAGTACTGTAATGTTCACACATGACTAACAATACTAACATGCTTTGCCTAAAAAGAAACAAATTACAAATTATGTATCTCGTTGCTTTCTGATTAACTTTTCATCAATGAGTTTTATTATGATACTTTGTGCATTTCACCGCCCTACATGTTTCAGTAAATACCATCCAGTTTGAAGAAATGTACCAGTGAATCTGTACGCATTAAAGCATGACTGCATTATCACACATGGCGCATCAAACAAAATTTTACTCAATAAACTTTTACATGATCTGGCTGTGATATTCCGTATGTCGCTACATTAAAATGGCAGTTTGTATACACGTAAATACAAATTCATTTACTCACCAAAATAAGATCATCTGAAGTAAATATTCTTGAAGAAAAAGAAATGAATAGCTACATGATAGTGCTATCACTATACCAGATTTTAGTGGAGATTTACACTTCAAGCAAAAATTTATGTAAAAACTTTTAAACATGAGACAAGAATTGTTATTGGAATGAAAGTGACTAGATGCATCGATGTGAGTGAGTACAAAAGATGGAGAAATGAAAATGAATCAAGGTGAAAATATTTTCAAGGTGATGGAACTTGCATATTACAAAGATTCATGTCATCATTTCAAAATTCTACTCTGACTTGTACATTATTATGATAATACAACAGTTACAAAACTATAAACCTACTTTTCAAATTACAATACAGAAAAATATACATATGCGTACTGTACTTAAAAATGACATTTTTTGTAAAGTTATTTTTATCAAATTGTACTAAGCCCCTAAAAATGACATATACATGATTACATTTATAAGAATCAATGAATAAATTGAACTGCAATTACTTTTTACATAATTCCTACAATATGTACATATTTCAAGAACATTACAATTAAATCAAATGACATAATTCATTTATCATTTCAAAATTAACACACTGATAATTACAGGCAAGAGAAAAATACCCACAATACCTTTAGTACTGCATAGCCAATGTCAACCTCTATACACTAACTGCATATAATCAATGTGGAAGCAAAAAATCTTGACCGAAACCCTGTTTAGATTAATGTTACATTTTGTCCTATTTGTCACTTTTTGTGTTAATGTGTAACATAGAAGTATTGTCATACCTAAAGAATACTGTGTTTATGTTTACAATCTTATTGCTTTTTCATTTAGACGATTCTTTGTTCATTCATACTGACACACTATAAAAGGTCAAGATATTACGAGGCTAACTCTGTTACTATTGGCTACAACATCCTCTTTTATAAATTCGTCACAACATGGCATACTGACCCTAGGTTAAATGCACCTTTACAAAATGTCCCTTATTCCTAAAATTATGAGAGCATTAATGTATATTTTCAGAATACATTTACAAATAATGAAGAAGTATTCATTATGTTACAAGTGAAGTATTGAGGAGCTTTTACAACAGGACGGCAGTGTGGAGATGGATTGTGAGTACGTAGGGAAACTACTGTCCACACTACGTTGCTTTGCAAAAGCTCCTTATTAATCAGATTAATGTTTTTACAGGCGCAGGGTAGCACTCCAATTTGCATATCATTATCGCCCGTTTGTTTTGATTTTCCAACAAACTTCTACGGAGGTCCGCACATGAGGTCAGAAAGAGTCAACATCTTTACCTTCGCATTGCGTCGTTTTGCCAGCGAGTTATGAACTGAAACTTCCCAGGCTATCTAAGTTTTCCATGAACTTGATATCAATGCAAAAATTATGAAATTTGATGAAGTAGAACTTGAGATATAAACATGTTTTTAAATACAACTCTACAAAAACAAGCTGTCTGTTTTTGTTGACACAGTGGCGGAATGACACGAGGCAACACAAGACTTCATTACCATATTGAGGAAGGTTCCATTCATACATGGGGAAAATTTTAGCTGGGTCATGCCAGCAGATTTTGAGAAATCATGTTTTCTATACTTGATATGGAAAATTTTGGCCAGCGAACACCGTAATACACGCTGTAGGCATGCGCAGATTGTTCCCTTGCTCGCACACTGACTTGAGTCGGGTGAGCTCATGTGCACAGTCAGCTCTTCTTCACAGTCAGCCACTGCAAACGGCACCAGGCAGGCCTCCATAGATATACACACCGTGGCGTGCCGGGAGGAAATACACGAAAAGCAATGTGTGGGACTGATCCCATTTTTCGTAATTTTAATTTTTATCAATGACATAGGGACATTGGGGTACGACATTTTATGTCAGGGAGTGGAGAGTAATGCTGTGAAATGACATTTCAGCCGAAGTAGGTACGATAAATTTCAGTTCTATTCATGGTATTCGCATTTCGAGAATGGCAAAATAAATGGGAGAATTTTAAGATAGTTTCTTGTCCCACTTTCTCCATTTTGAAGGTAAATTTCTTCCATAAAATTTCACATTTTAAAATCATCTATTACTCTATTCATACACATGTTTATATCAGAAATCTATCACACTCCAACTTTCTTTACATTTGGAATCGGTATTTTGTGTTTTGAAGAAGATTTTAGCTTCGAAATTTGTTTACCTTTTTTTTGCATTGGTCCGTACACACCTGTTGATTTTATGCTAATGAAGTGTGTTCGTCACCGATAAAACCTGCGATAATTGTAGCGCTGTGCTGTGCCTGATTAACCAGTACTTGAACAAATCGCTATTTGTCTTCAACACTGGCTCTGGAAGAACCTACACAATGATATATTATAGTTGTTTTATATATTACTGTTCAAGTCACAACTTTACTCAGCCTCTCAACATGTACATTAAAGGCACCATCAAAACTTTGTAGTAGTGAGCATAAGAACTACAGCAATATAATGCAAATATTTTCTTTTTTGACAGCATTACCAAAATCTAATTTATTTAATCTTTCATGTGAGCTCAGTATCTATATTGATTTGCCACACACCTAACATTTGCTTCTTTTTTGAAACAACATCAGGAGATTGTAATCAATAACACATTTGTCAGGTAAAAGGAAAATTCAAAATTTTATCTTAATATCATAAATTATATTCTTCACATTTTTTTTTACAAAAAAGTGATAATTTTTCAGTGCAACACCATTATATATTTCACATGATCAAGTTGGTTGAATTTCCTATTTATTGGTCAGTTAAATTAAAGAATTAATAGGTACTGCATGTTAATTCACTTCAGATTTGATCATAAGTGAGTGTCGGCAATATTGATCCTCCTCATCTGATAGTGGTCGTCTGAATCTCCCGATCTATCGATGACGGGAGAAATATGGTCCGTCTCCGGGATTGAGGGTTCCCGCCATGACTGGCTTGGCGCCGTACTCGACGCCCTGGATTTCGGCCGGTCCTGCGGCGACGACTCGCTCAAATTGTACGCACCGCCCGTCTTGAGGGCGAAGATCAAATCGTCGAAGTCCTGAGATTCAGTGTCGTCGTCGTGGGGCGGGTTGGCCGGTGGAGGGGGTGGGGGGAGTGGGGGGCTAGGGTGGATGCGGGGCGCCTGTAGCGGTGCCGGTGGTGGTGGTGGTGGTTGTACCTCTTGGAAGGGTGACGGGGCGTAGAGATTGCTGCCCTGTATGGAGGGCGGTTTCATGGCCATGGCACTCAGGATGGCGGCGCTGTGGTGACTGTGGACGGACTGACGGTCCCACTCCATCTAAGGAATTAACGATAAGGCATGGATCAGTTGTGTGATTCAAAATCCATATAAACTGTACAAACTACTAATTACATTAATGCAGTTTACAGATTCAGTTCACTTTCAGATGTTCAGAATTTACGTTATTCTAGTACAGTACAAACTACAGGGCATTCCCATTATAAAGAAGTCCTCGGAACTGACACTTTTATTTCGTAATATCGAAATTTCATTGTAACCGAACATGTAAAACATGAAAACACTGAAATTTTGTGTGTGTTGTGTCTTATTACATTGTCAATGTATATTGTACTGTCTTATAATAAAAGGGGAAAGGTAATGTTAGGCACTTTGATGTGGCATAAATCTGGATTAATTTTACATTTATAGAGATTGTAAAAATATTTTCAAATCAACATTTTTTTAAAGAACGGAAAACTGAAATCACCAACATTTAATTGAAGATGTAAGCGGCATGAAATGTGCCCGAAAAGATGATTACAGCCCGGGATTATAGAGGACGCAAAACAAAAGCAAATCGGTAAGAAATAGAAAATGTTCATGTATCGAAATGTTACTTGTAAAGTATGCGAATACGGGGCACAAAAATTTTACAACAGAGGTAATAAATGTAATAGGCGATGATAAGATGGCGCCCCGAAATGCAAAAGCCGCTTTGAATTTCAGAAGTCGCGCGCTGTGTCCCTGCTTATTGTTCATAAATGAGCCCTTTATTTCCTAGCAGCGTACATATGGTCAGCGTGCTCGTATGCACTCCACACATGCATGTCATGCATGTGTACACTCATCCTCTCCCTCGGGCTGCACGCACTATTCTCACCAATCATAAAGTATTTGAGACACACCCCCACTCCACCTCACGAGTGTACTGTGATGCGCGTGCGTGAAGGGCCAGCCAGAGAGGGAAACCCGTTCTCTCAATCACGAACACAAGTACACGCACACGAAGCGATCAAGTGTCGTCGCACAACCTTCCGAAATCTCTATTTCGTTGTAATGGAACGCATTTCTTATGTATTTTATTGAACATTGGGCTCGGAAATGGCTTCTTTGTAACGGGAATTTCGCAACAACCGTGTTCGTTGTAACCAAATCTTTCACCATAGACTTCAATGGTAATGACTTTGGGACCAGAACTTTTACTTCATTGTATCAAAATTTTGTTGTAACTGTGTTCGTTATAGCAGGAGTGCCCTGTATTAACCCATTCATGACACAGTGACATAAAACTTTTCACATAAAGATTTACTCCTCCTGCCATGAAAATTTGTTTAACTATATATTGCAGCTATATAGATATTATGACATTATCAATAATGTGACATTATCAAAGCCCTAATGCTTATTAATCATATGAATATGAATAAAAGTTATACACTTACATCCCCTTGCTGACTAAGTTGGCTCATGGCCAGGTCGATCATCTGTTGAGCCTCCAGTTTGGTCAGCGTGCCCTTTGACCCTTTCTCAGGGGGCAGACTGACCAAATTCTGGGTGGAGTAGGTGTGGCTCTGGTCTAGGAGTAGCCCTCCGTTGTCGTACTCGTTCAGAGTGTAATTGCCATGAGAGGGGCGCTTGCAGATCTGATTGCGTATGACGGTGTAGATCAAGAATGCATACAGGCCCTGTTGATAGGATGGAAGAAAGAAATTAGTTTTTATCATTACCATGAAAGTTTTAGCAACAACTTTTAATCTCAATGACAGTGCTCATTTACGCACGATGTCAACAGCTTGTTCCTGTGTGGGTCATTAACAGTAGAACCAAAACTCCATACCAATTGCTATGAAGCTGCTATAAGATTTAACTGAAATTTGCACATTCAATCTTTTTATTCATCCAAGTTCGTTTTTTTGGTTGACACCTGGGATCTATACGCTACAATCAGTATTTTACAGCATGGATTAGTTACTGAATCCTTGTTTTTGAGACAAATTTTTCGAACTTCCGCAAAACTAAAGGTCAAGTTAATTTCAAGAAAAATAATAAAACTTCTCAATCACATCTGGCCCTTAAATTTAAACATGATAGATGAATGCATGGCCTTTCAGAAACTCCCTAAATCAAAATTTTGAACCCAATACATTTATGCCAGAACTATCATTCTGACTTAATCTGTTGACAGGTCACAAATGATGACATAAATGGTACCCTGGGGTACCAAAGAGAAATTTGCATTTTGTTGAATTATTTACCGATATTTATTTTTTAACACTTTACCCTGGGTTACAAAACTGTGTAAAAGTTGTGTTTGGAGTGTGCTGTGCAATATTTAAAAACTCTTCATGCGCAAAATGTATTCTTACATGATGCTATATAACACTTAAGAGTGTTCAAAAAACAACTTCAGCCTCATTTTCACCCCACTTCTTGTCCGTTTATGCCTTTCTGCTGTGCGCTGGAGAAGCCTCAGCACCATTACTGAAGAAAATACTTTAAATACTTTTTATGGACACAAGAGGGCGCTGCAAAATGTGGTACACTGGGGTACAATGGTACCCCACGGTAGCGCATGGTGCATCAGATGTGCATGACCTTACCTGAGCAATATTGAAGATACAGAAGAGAATGAGTTGCCACAGTTGACTGTAGGCCATGTGTAGACCTCCCCATAGCCATGTCAGAGATATCAATAACCAGAACACCAACATCAACTTGTATTCTGCATGATGGGAGGAAGGCAAATAAATAAATAAATAAATGAATATTAAGTGAAATCATGTGAAAATACACAAGTCACTCGGAGGTTTTCACTCAATCAAACCTGTCCTATATCACAGTTAAAAAGAATTGAAATCAAGTGAAAATACAAAGGAATCACATACAGCAGAAGGCTTTTACTCAATGAAATCTGTGCTACAGCAGTGAGAAAGACTATAATTCCTAATGTAGTTCTATTAGTGTTAACCCAGTAGAGATGATTTAATTTAGATGTTACATGCAATCTCCATAGAAACCAGCCCAAGATATCTTGTTCTTAGTCTCCAATGTATTACTGTATAAGCCGTTATTTTCGCGAATTTCGCGAGCCAGACCCTCGCAAAAATTTCCCCTCAATTCATGTCTATTTATTGTAATGACAACATCAGAAAAATCCAAAATTAACCACTTGCGAATTACCGCACATAGTCCAAAAACGTGAAAATAACTGTACGGGAAAATAATGACTTATACAGTAAATATCTTTTACAGGATCAAGATGGGCATACCACTAATAAACTTACATTGCGTAATTTTTCATCTGGGCTTAACGACATGCTTAATAGAGGACTCAGACTCTTGGCTTTATGAAAGTGATCAAAGAGATACTTCTGATCTTTTTGAGTATAACCCAAGTTTTTATGTGTTATCATGATTTGTGAGAAATATTGTATTGTTCATATTTTAAAAGTAATCTCCTTTTGAAGCTCAATACAGAAAGAACAGACAAATGAATTATAACTACTTCTCATAATGTGCCAATAGCTATTTATAATGAAAGAAGGATATAATCACCTGTGGTATTATAGCTTCCCTGGTATACATCATCGTATCTCTTCCATTGAGGTTTGACCTGATAGGACTGAATGACGACCACTATCACAGCTAGTAGACACAAGAATGCTGGGGCCATAGCACTCGCCAGGGCTGCATAGCCATTGGGCATGAAGCATCTAGAACAGAACAAGAATGGAAGAAATAGAGGTTATTTCTCACCAAATGCATCATGTCTTTCCTTCAGACATAATCAGAAAATTAGGCTTACTTTTGATGTTTCTTCAAAGGTGTGACACGAAATATTCCAAATAATTTGATTTTGCATATGCAGCTCTCGGATGGGTTCTCAGAAAAAGTTTAATCATACTCTACAACTCGAGTATTTCCTTTATAAATATATATTTTTAATTTGCTCTATTTTATCTTCATTACTTCATTACTTAAATTACTGAATACTGAATATTTCATGAAGAATTAGTCTTCACCATGAGATTACATATTCAAGTTTAAAAACACACACTTCCAATTACTTTTTTTCTTTGAGTTTAACAGTCTTTTAATCCACACAAATTATAAACCTGTAACCACAGATAGTACATGACACATTTGCAAACCTCCTTTACTTTAAAGACACTAACATTGTGGAAGATCTGTTTAAAAAAATGTCTAACTTTGCTATCTGACTTATCTGATAGTGTTTGAATAGACAAATAAACACCATAGAACACAAAAGTTCAGACAGTTAAGCTGTCACTTGTAAAATATGTACAGATAAAAATTGGCACATGAATTATTCTTGGCCGATGAAAATTCTGCAAAACAGCCGTCTATGGGGAAAACTGGAATGGTCACTCGATTTTCACTTTTTAAAAGCACATAATGATGGTTTTGAAATGCAATTTTTTCAGGGCCTCATTTTTTGACCTTATCAAAGATACTAGTAGCATCATCTAGCTCACATTTATTTCAATGGAAATATCGTTATACAATGCTTTTAATCACCAATAATCATCTTATGATTAACTTTGTCAGGTATTTTACTCCACATAATATCATTTATTTATTTACGGAGGCAGCAAATTTGATGCTGAACTCCAACTTTGAACAAAGTGTTTTTTTTATATCAAATCCTTATATGTTTGTTTCAAGTAATCCACTTACATATCCCCATTGCCATGGACATCTCCATACATGACTTCTCCCATCGTCTCCGTCTGATCCAAGAAGAAAGCCCACTGGAAGGCCGCATACACGACGACAACATATATCACCATGACAACCACGGGTAATGCTGTGGTAGAAACGATAGTTACACGGTATTATAAGCACAGAGATTTCTCGTTCCAAGTAGTAAGTACACTTCAGTTTGAGGTCATGTTGGTATACAAATCAGTGTCATATGCAAGATCATAGGCTAAGCGATTGAGGACACTTAAAACACAACATTTCCATAGGGAAAGATACCAAGACAGAGAGCACCAGAATCTGGCCTTTTGGCTTACCTTGATTACACCACTTAAAGAAGTTAATTTGTCCTTCATAAAAACATGAGTTTATGAATACCCTTGATTGTTCTACAAGAATATCAATGTGTTTGTAAACATGTAGACATAAACAAATAACACCTGTTAAAGAAGCATCAGTATCAAAAACTCATAAAGAAATATAAGGGATAAAGCTATAAGATGACACAAATATAGTCCGTTTACATGTAATTCAATATTTGGAACAATTTTCATGACAAAAATATGTAGCGAGATATTTACAAATGAATTCTTCATTCCCCCCACCCCCGCTATAGAAATAAAGCAACACAAAACTCATAGCTGCCAACATGTTTCAGTAAAAATCAGTAATAACCTTGTTGGAAATTAGTAATACTAACATATTTTCCATAGGACTGCACAGTATTTTTTTGTCAACAAAATTAGTAATCTCCAGTTAATAACATGCCAAAACTGAACAAATAGTAATCATTAGTAAAAATTATAAAATGGTCACGTACATCCTAATCAATGCATTGGTTAGAGACCTTCATCGTGACCGCAGTCTTTTATTTTACCTAATGCAAAATTTTGCCAAGACCAGTGATAATGACCGTACTAATGAGCCGCTGTGCTTTCCATTATTATCGTACTGCGCCACAAGTCGCGTCATTAGAACTACGCGAGATTAACGACCAAGCGCAGCGCAGGATCATTGCGCGTGTACTGCACCGTGAATGGTCGAACTGTACGTGCGCGCATGATGCATCACCGTAATTCCGACGAGTGTAAAAAACATCACTCGAAATATTGGCGAAAATGCTATACTTTTGCGATATGCTGTACATGACGAAACTACAGGAATTGTTTGAGCGGAACTGACTGCATCACCACTTATAAGGCATGAGCCTGGCGCTTTCCTGAGAAGGCATAAATCGCCTTCCCAGCACAGATTGCCTTCGACAGAGGTTCAAGTTTCAGATGGCCGTCAACCGTAACCGGTTAGGTTGAGTTCTAAAGTACGTTAACGCTGCCCGCGGCGTCGCGACTACGGTGAGTAACGAGAATTAAACGTTAAGATTTTGCCTTGAAGTGGCCCCTTCACAAATTCCTTATATTGAGATAATTCCCGGCCTTTAGAATTGTATTGTTGCACAATGCCAATGCTTTAACGTGTTAAAGTTCCATGTTCATTATGAATATCATGAATGCCAGTAAGCCAGTAACCTAACGGAACGTTACGTCTAAACGGGCTAATAGGTCAAGGCTTGTCTGTGAGTCTAACGTCCGTTAGACTAGAGTCTTCAACCGTACTGGTTTCATCACTGCTTCTTCCTATCTG
Source organism: Eucidaris tribuloides (assembly GCA_001188425.1). Classification (NCBI taxonomy): domain Eukaryota; kingdom Metazoa; phylum Echinodermata; class Echinoidea; order Cidaroida; family Cidaridae; genus Eucidaris; species Eucidaris tribuloides. Next base: position 61,129 of record JZLH01S0609324.1, on the reverse strand, counting down.
TTATCACTAATGAGCAGGCAACGTTACGAGACCATATTTTATAAAACAAATAATGCAACATCACTCTTTCGGGCATTAGTTTAAATAATCTACACTCGGTAACTGCGAACAGTCCAAAACACACTCGGCTATCGCCTCGTGTGTTTCAGACACTGTTCCACAGTTTACCTCGTCAGATTAAATTTTAACTAATGCCCTCAGTGATGGTGCAATATATTTGTAATATTAGTAACAGGTGGCAACTTTGAAAACTTAATTTATGGATTTGATACCTCATGTTTAGATATGGGTAAATTATTTCTATTTGGACTGCCTGACACTCTTGAATTATCTCCAAAAAAGTGAAACATATTTCTGATTGAATCATAACCCCCACCAAACTTTCCAAAAATATTACACCATTATTTCTGAAGCTGTACTGCTTCCAACAAGGATTGTCTTCAAAATTCTTCTTTTTATGATCCATTGTAGTCATGAAATTGCCCCAGCATATTTAACAGAACTGCTCAAACTTCATCAAGGACATATTTTAATGAATGGTTTATACTTACACCACCCTAAAACAAAGTAGAGGATGTAGAACCTGTCAGTGTGCTCATCATTCATCACAAATACCTTCCAGAAGTTGATGGACTAGAGAATAGAAATAGAAAACAAAACAAAATTTGAAATATATAATTATTTGCAACAGTATCACCTAAATTAGTGTTGTATCAGTTGAATAACCTAAAACAAGATTGCTTGTCACAGTATTTGTATTCGCTGTTGATGTTCAGGGTAATCTTCACTGATGAATGAAGAGTTACAATCCTGTGAGCATGTACTTGTAAGACCGCCTTCTGTATTAGTGTTCACAAGGGGGAAAAACACTTGAAAAGATGTATATTCCTTCCTCTATAAACTGACAAGACTTACTATCAAACCTTGCCCCCCCCCACTGACTTGCATTCTTTGCATTCCAAATCACTGGTTAGAGGTCAGAATTTCTCCCTAGTATGTCCTGATGACCTTCCATAATATCAACTGCACGTGAGAGCTGAGTGAGATGAACTTTTGAACTTTGTACACACACTTCTAAATAACCTTAATGACAGAGTCATATCTGGTTTTACTTTTGAAATTAGGTGGCTAAAACCGTATTGATACACCTTTAAACTAAATGTTAGTACAGCCCAAGTATAGTTTTGTTGATCAGACAAATTTTTCATCAATCTATCCAACTGAAAAAAAGCCCTGGTTGATAATTGTCCAACTGCACTGGTGTAAGTTTTTGACCTTGCAAGCCTTAATCGGCAGGTACTCAGTTTTCACTAGATGATACACCAATCAGGTCTGGCCGTCAGACTAACAGTTGTGTAAAATTTAAATTCAGTGCACGATGTTACATTGGTGAGTTCTGTTTAACTTTGATCAGTGCTTATTTTTATGAATTAAACCTGACTTTTCAGCCATAAGGCTTTTGTGAGAGGTGAAGATTTGCGTGAATCTTTACATTATAAATGGTTTTAGCTTATTTACTAGTTAAGTTCATTTTGGGGTGTGAAAATCATGAACACAATCTTCAAAAATCTACATCGGGAATCTGGTATTTCTTACCTGTACTAGCATCCAGGTGAATTGAGCCAAGAAGAAGTAATGCATAAGGACTCCCAGAGAGGCACACGCCTCCACACTCACCCAGCTACTGACGTAGGCCGAGGTCACAAATATAATCTGGAGACAAAGGAAAGAGGGTGTAATGGTATATAAATATCATCCATTTACTTGTATATCCTTGGTATGATTGATGCATTTAGTAATACATTATTTTGACTGAAGAATGCAAACTCTTCTCCAATTTTCTCATCTCTAAAAACTGAAATGATGTTTTCTTACAATGACAGTCTTTTGATTTCTTGCTATTCCTTCATAAATATAGATTTGAGTGGTAACTTATCTCTCATGGAGAATTGTTTATCAAGGCATTTACCACACAGCCTGATTAAGATATAAGATATAAGAAAACACACTTAAGACCATTTTCAAAACCATTTTTTAAAACATTCCAGTTACTCTAAACAAGAAGAATTCTGCAAAATTCTGTTTTCAGATTTTCTGTGAAAAACTACATGCTTGGTCTACATTATAGAAAACTCCAGTATATAATTAACTCTCACAATCATCATCATCATCATCATCATCATCATCATCATCATCATCAATATCCTCATCTTCATCGTTATCTTCATCGTCATCATATCATCATCATCATCATCTTCATCATCATCTTCATCTTTATCACTATCATGTTCATATCATCATCATCATCATCTTCTTCATCATCATCATCATCTTCATCATC
>JZLH01S0609324.1:18995-41996 GCA_001188425.1 Eucidaris tribuloides | reverse complement strand
AAAAAAAATGATAACATAAGCGATATTTGTTAAAATCCACTTCATAAAGTTTCAGAAATATTAATTATTGAGTATGTGTTAGGAATTTCTGCATTCAGCATATGTGTGCGTATTTGCCATGCAACTTTAACATGAATAGCATACACCCATGCGCCAGGAAAATCGTAATAGATGGACATTATTACCATTACCGTATAAGCTATCATTTTCGTGAAGGTTTTACACTGTACTTGCAAGAATTTTATGAGTTGTGCATAGATTTTTGTATACAATAACAAGGCAATAGCCATAATACATGTCTCGCCCTACATTTGACCTTTTACCTACTAACATGACCTTGACCTCAATTCAACATTGAGGTCCCTATAAGGCAATTACCACCTATGTTTCATTACAAGTGGGCAAATGGTTAGAAAGTTAGCAACACTGGTATAAAATTGCAGGTAGATTTAAATATTTGACCTCATTTGACCTTTGACCCTCAATAAAATTGCGGTTCAATTCAAACTCCAATTAAAAAATCAAGTTTGACAGCCCACCTTGCTCTGTATCAATGGGCAACCTCTGAACCCCAGTGATGTTGACAAAGAACGTCTTGTCGACTTCAGGATTGGGGTCCTCCAGTAGTGGTACGATGATGGTATATGTTTGTTCCATGCTGTTCAGAGTGACTGCACCAGTGGTAACCTCAGTGTAGTCGGTGCCCGGTAAGGCGGTACCGGCAATTGTGGTGTAAGTCACCCTGACACTACCAAGGGTACCCACCGTGCGTTCTATGTCAAGAGTGACCTGTGAAGATATGAACACATTGTGAATTGAAATGTGAGGATTACGTATGAAAGTATGATATCACACATAAATTATTTCAAATGTCTGTGATTTTTTTCTTCACACACCATGTTCTGGTATTCTATAGTTACTTCATATATTTCAGTTGTTTAATTGAACATCTTGGTACATGGAATTATTGAAAGCCGTCAGTAATAATATCGTACACTGAGAGCCAGAAGAGTAACTAGAAGGCTGATATCACTGTACAAAGTCAATGGCATTAGTGCCCCTTTGGTTGTCATTGCATATTAAGTTTAACTCCCTTCTGGTTCTCTGCTGACAATATTCTCTTCACTTGCTTGGTCGTAGATAACTCCAAGGTAATAATGATGGTATACGCACTGAAGAAAAATTGTAATCAACAAACGGACAGATAAACACAAATTTAAAGAAACAAAGAATGAATGACACAAAATCACTTGACTATGAATTTTCACAATGGAGAATCCTCTTAAGTTTTAGGTAATGTAATTGAAAGATGTGTTATTACATTATACTCAATCGTGTTTCCAACCAAACTCACCATTTAAAGGTAAATGACATGATTGGGGGTAGTCCTCAACTTGGGCTGAAACTTCTCTACAAGCAAGTAAAACTATGCAAGGATTCTCTTGTGAAAATCTTGTAGTCAAATGTTGACTCACTCTAAAATGACTAATGTCAATATCCCTCATAGCAGGCAAACCTACTGTGTGGCTCTCTATGGGTCTTATTTTTATCGTGCCCCGATAGAATTAAAATACTATTATGTTGATGTTTGATTCTCCTTAAGTAAACAAATTAGAGACAAATCCTTCCAGCTGGGAGATCCACTCTAGCTGGTGTATAGTTGGTATAATACTTGAGGCACTTTCTAGTGTTCCCAATCATGTCACTAACCTTTAACTCTTAACATGCCAGAGAATTTACAGCTCTATGGGCTTTATGTGTATTATTTGGTGCAGATCTGCGACTTTGGCACGTTAAGAGTTAAGGGAAAGGGAAAGATAGGAAGTAGTCTTTGATTTAGGAAACAATAATACCAGAATCAAGTATACGGTTGTATACTGTTCAAGGTTTCTGCTGTGAAAATTTCACAGTCAAAAATTATCATGATATACAATTACTATCAGAAATTGCTGTGACAGTCAAATCTATTGTGTAGCTTTCTACGGGATCAATTTCTATCAGGGTCATAGTTTGATTACATACTGATAAATGTTTGCTTGTGTCGTCTCACATACTCAAATTCAAGACAAATCCTTCCAGACTGGATATACACTCTACTTAGTTTACATACTGGTATATGTTACAATTCCTTTGGTTTGGAGGCAGTTTTGACTTCTCCCAATCATGTCAAACAACAAAAATACAATAAAAACAGTTTTAATATTTTGTTATCAACAACTAGAATGTGGGGAAACATGCTTGTACTAACTTGTTGGTCAGACTCTTGCACCGTGACTTCTCTTGAGTTTTCTGCAAATCCGATGACACCATATGGGTCGATCATCGCCGTTTCATACCCATTACGGATCTCAGCTCCCCCAGCTATGTTGGAGAATACCGTTTCAATGTGGACAGCGAATAGCTCGGAGGGTACTCCAGTTGAGCTTAGCTGCAATAAAGATGAAAAGATTAATTCAATTCAAGGTATTTTATTTAACTATTTGGAATTAATAGGCTACGTTGCAAAGGAATTTACCAACAAAATGTCACTGAGGGAGAGCGATATAGGTAGAAATAGTGAATATCAAACTTGCAAAATGAGATATTGCCCAGAAGGCTATAATGATGTTTAATAAGGAGAGAGCATTGAATTTTGAACTCCTCCAAATGTAAAGCAAACTCTAATCAGTTCATCTACACTGAAGATTTCATTGACCTCTGACCTCAGAGAGGAGATCGCACTCACTCACATCATACTTGGTTTAGATGAATGTTATGGCATTTCAGAAAATCCCCAAATTGTCTTTTCTTTTCCAACAACTACTTCACACATTTATGCAAAAATTACAAATGCAACTTATTGGTCTTTTTGTGGCAACAGTTAAAAAATAAGGCTTTATAGGCTATCCTCACATGGTGATTTCCACTGAAATGAAAGAATGAATGAATAAGTGAATAACTCACTGTTACGGTGAAAGTCTCCCTCGTCTCTCCCTGCACCAGCCTGACCTGCCCAGTGGCCGGGGTCACCATACCGTCCATGTAGCCTGCTGGGATATCTCCTGGTTTGTACCCGGACCGCCACGTAATGTCAACATCGCCGTAGGAACCGACTCTTTCAACAGTGAGGGTGACCTCCAGTGTTTCTAAACAAGGTAGAATTTGGACACAAACAATGATTTGAAAAAATGTGAGCTACATCATCCTCCTTGCGACAAGTGTCTCTGATAAGGTCTAAAATGAAGCCCTGATAAAACTACAGTTCAAAATAAGCATTTGGTTCTTTTAAAGTGAAAATCATTGAGCGACCATTCCAGTTTTCCTCCATAGACTGCTGTGCTATAGAATTTTTGTCCCCAGGACATTAATTCATGTACCAATATTTTATGTGTACATATTTTGCTAATGACTGCAAAACTATTTAAAGTTTAGTGTTCTAGGGTGTTTATACATGTATGTTCATTCAAACACTATCATGTCTGTCAGATCTCAAAGATGGAATATTTTTCAATGAGAGTTTCACAATGTTAAGAGTGTCTTTACTGAATACTATATGTTCTATGAAAATTTCTCATTTTGTATCTTCCGTATTTCTTAATTTCCCCGGAAGTGGTACCATAATTAAAATTATTGTAATGTGTTGAATTTACTCGAGTGCCTTGTTACAAAAAAACAAAACAAAAACAAGTGTAAGTCTATGAATGATTTCAAGTGTGATTTAACAACAAAACAATGAACACTATAGTATGTTTTTATTTGCATGTATGTGTGAGTGTATGTGGGGGAAGGGGGTTACTCCTAAAGGGTATTTTCAGAAAAAAAAACAGTTATACAGAGTTAAAATGTAATAAAACTCATTTATACTATACACTGAATCCATTATCAAAGATTGAGAAAATCAGCAAAAAATAGTAAAATAATAAAAGAAGTTTGAATTACCATCATTCACGAAAATGCCTGTCTGACTGAAACCAACAAATGAATTGGCAACTTCCTCAGGTACAACAATGGTGGCACTGCTACTAGTAGGATCTATTGATGGTTGAATGGTCGCTGTAGAAATGAAAGGAAAGGGAATAAATACCATAAATAATTTTAATTGCATAGAAAGTAATAAATTGCTTCAGCACAGCATTAGTCCAAATGCATTCGATCGTCAAAAGTGTATAATTTCTGACAAGAAGTAATGTTACCACAATCATTTTAATAATAATATAAAACAATAATATAAAATTTATAAAGCGCAAGAAAACTATTTAAATATACTCTAATGCGCTGCTGGGCTCCAGATGTGCTTGCTCCAATCATTACAGTAGTTACATAAATAATAATCTAACATATTGTGCAATTTTTAAACATATTATAATGCACATTGAAAATCATAATACACATACATCATTTGAGCATACACAACAGATTTTATATTATTTCCATTACATAAGATTTTCTAATTATTAATAACTGCATTATTTTCAATTGTACAATTAATATGAAAGAGTATGTACTACCCAGTACTAAGACAACAAGATGTTACTGTATAACACATCTAAAGGATCATCCACAGATGACTCCCACCTGACATCCACCCTGAAGGACAGCTTCACTGGAGGACAATTCCCAAGGGGGGCAATTCCTCCAAGGATAAGACAGAATTTAACCTCCTCCCAGGCATAGTTGCAAGATATATAGACTTTCTCCCCAAAAATATGAATGTTTGTAAATTTACTTAGTAGAGTTTGACTATGGTTTCAGTAAATACATGAGGCAAGATGTGCATTAGTAAAATTATAACTTACAATAAAACCACGTAATTGTAAAATTTGAAAATTAATCAAAGGTTGAGGTATTATTTAATTGTTATGACCATCAACAAATAAAAAAAAGGCCATTCATTCTTGATATCAGAAAAGGAAAGTTTCACTAAAACTAAGAGTGGTGATCATGGGCAGTATGAAAGGGACAAGTTTAGAATGCCAAAAATGTCAAAAATGCCAAGAATGTTACTAACGTGTACCAGGTCCCAGGAAGTCCACACTAGTCAGGTTGATGGTGAACGCTGTACCCTCTGCGAGGAAGACATCGTTGTTGAGTAATGACACTCTTTCAACACACTGTTATGGGGTAAAAGAAAAAACAAGAAATATTTTTTTTTTAAATGATGTAAATTATGAACACAACATAATACATTTGGTCATTCTCATTGGGAAAAATTGTGACATAAAAAGCTGTGATGTCTGAATTTACTATTCGCACTGCAACCTAAAATTGTGATATTTCCACACTTGAGAAAGCTCATGATTATTGGCTCCATAATGTGCATGCACAGTGAGCTCGTTTAGCCATGCCCAGCTTGGAGTTCGGTTAACTTACACCACGATACGGCAGTGCGATATTACAAGAAACTTTTCGTAGGCAGAAGTTAATCTGGAAGTGGCCAAAGTCATGTGACAAAAATCACAATTTTTCTGCTGAGCATTCTCACTGCCCAACTTGTACAGAACCTTGGCGCAAAGTTAGAAAAATCACACTCCAGTGTGCGATTTTTCTTGTGATATTCGAGACAGTTTTTGCAATAGTTGCTTAGCAACTTTCACCACAAAATCACAATTTTTGACTGGTGGTGTGAATGGCCCTAAATGAAAATATTTTGCAAACTTTGCTCCATCAATAATAAAAAAACAATGTCTTTCTCTACACTATTGTGTAATTTGTTGAGACACAGGTATGTAGTCCGTGTGAAGCTTTGAGTTCAACTACTGACACACAATTATGAAATACACTTCCAACAATTAAAGCACTGCCCATGAGTTTGGACTGTCACATAGCCATTATCAGGAAAAGGGAGAAAAACAATCCCAAAGAAAGTGCTCATTCATGCGCGGTGTCAAGAGAAATTGTTTCTGTGCAGAGCATTAACAGTAGAACTAAACTCCATATCAAATGCTATGAAACTTTAAGAGTTATAGTATTTAGATGTAATTTTGTATCACTACTTCACACACTTAATCCTTCTAATTAGCCAAGTTTCACAGTCTTACACGTCATAATCTTCAAGTCACAATTGGTTGTTCTCCAGCATGGATTTGCTTCATGGGGCCTAGTTTCTTTGGCAAATTTTTCAAACTCCCGCAAAAACATCCAACAGTTAATTACAAGAAAAAAAAATCATACTTCTCAATCATTTCTGGCCCTCAAAGTTGGACAGATAAATGCATGGCCTTTCGGAAAGTCCCCAAATTGATTTTTTCAACCTAACTTAACTATTTCACGCATTTACACAACCCTCACGACCTATTGTTCATTTTGTGGCAACATATTTACTATTGCATGCACCAGTGCAGATACTACAGAATATCACAAGTACTTACAGTTGGTTCTCCATCACTGCAAATCACTGAGCCGCTACTTGGAACATATGCACCTGTTATTCCCTACAAAAAGTACGGAGAGAAGAAGAAAAATACATTAGTGGTTGAGTTTAGTGTCCAAGATTGTAAAATTTGCACATTACATCATCATCGTCAACATCATCATCATCATCACCATCACCAGCACCATAACCACTACCATCATCATCATCACAGTCACCACCACCACCATCACCACCATCCTACTCGCATCATTGTACTGAAGTTCATAGGTGACTTACACATTGCCCACAGTGCCAGTGTTCCTCTCCTCCTTCCCCCTGCATCATCATAACCATCACCATCATCATCATCATCACCTTCATCATCACCATCCTCTTCCTCCCACTCATCATCATCCTAATCACATCATTGTACTGAAATTCATAGTTGACTTGCACATTGCCCACAGTGCCAGCGTTCCTCTCCTTCCCCTCATCTTCCTCCTCACTATCATCATCACCATCACAATCACCATCACCATCACCATAACCATCATTATCTCCATCATCACCATAACCATCACCACCACCACCACCATCATCAGTTTCATCATCATCATCATCAAAATCATCATCACCACCACTACCATCATTATCACCACCACCACCATTATAACCACCACCACCATCATCCTCATCACCATCGTCCTCCTCCTCCTCTTCATCATCCTACTCACATCATTTGTAGCTGAAGTTCATAGTTGACTTTGTACATGTGCTCACAGTGCCAGCATTCTCTGGCATTCCAGCTAAGGCGTTCGTCTATTCTTTGTTACAGCCAGAACAATGGTTTGACTGTCATCCCTGGCACCTGAAGACACCATGAGGGTCATCATTGGGGACTCGAAAAGGAACAAAAAAGAAAAGACATTTAAGACACTTGTTCTTCTTTATGTGCCATCTGCTCATAGATGCAGGTCACCTACCATGAACTATAAATTTAATTGATTTGAATTTCTGCCGCGTACTAGTGTAATATTAATACTTTTAATGAAGTTGATTGGATAACCAGTGCCCATTAGGAATGGCCTTATTGAGCATTACATGTGCAACACGTTTCTGACACATCAAATGTGTCTTGCAGCATCGTACACCCATAGACCAACCTGCTGTGCCAAATTTCATGAGCACTTGCTTGCAAAACGAGGATAGAATTTGATCCACAAGATTTTCACACATTGTCATAATATGTCCTTACACGGCCAACACAGTTTCTGAACGGTGCAAATTTTTAAGTTGTGTTTGACATCTTCCAGATCAATGTTTGGCCAAATTTCATGAGCAGAACTGTTACAAAATGAGGAAATATTTTGATCTGCAACATTTCACTATTTACTGTCATAAATATTGTTACTGGTAATGCACCTTTCCGACACAGTCCAAAACAAATTGTCTTGCAACACCTTACATCTATACACTAATGTGCGTACAAACTTTCATGAGCATTGCTCAAAACTGAGGAAGTATATTGTTCACAGATCATTGCAATGGACTGACGAACTGCCACACATTGATTTCTTTCCCATTCAAATTTTGTTTGGTGGATTGTTTAAACATGCAAATTTAATTAGATGTCAAAATTGAGAGAGGACGCTAATACGCTTGCAACAAATAAAAAAACATATCTGAGCTTACTTGATAAAGATCATGGTAACGTGTTTAACTGGCTGTCTATCTCGGCACGGAGGGCAGACACCAGAACACGCATATATCCTCTTCAATTCTTGGTGTGGTGTCCAAGATACCAGTAGGATCTGAGATGTGGCTATACTCTCTGGGAAGTCTACTGTTCCATTGGTTGGGGACACATCAGATGTGATTGGTTGACCATTTGAATCTCTCACCTCCCAGAGGATCTATGGGTTAAAGTAGTAAAACATATTATAAATCATAGATGCACATTTCTCATTTTGTATTAAAACTATTAACCATTTGGCTGATAAGAATTTGTTTGCTTTTTTAAGACCCAATCTTCCCTTTGGGGCTGGTGCTTTTGTCATAGCTGCACCACAGAGGTAATCAACTACCAGCATAGAACAGTCCCACACAATACTTGACACTTTTGAAAAAAAACTCAAAGACTCAATTTGTCTGCAAAAGCTTTTGGCTGTGGTTAGAAAGTGACATTTGTTGGATTATCATGAACATAATTCAAATTTACTCCTATTGGGTTTCATGAGTATGCTACGGATTGTATATGATTTACAGTTTTAAAAATAACAACTCTGCACCTTGGTTTAACTAGAAAAATGGAGCAATTTAACTGGAACTTCATCATCATTAGCAGCAAAATCATCATCATCAATCATCATCATTACCAGCATCATCACCAACACCATCATCACCATCACTATTTTCACCATTACCATCACCACCACCATTACAATCACTGTCATCATTATCATCGTGGTCATCATTATCATCATCTTTAAAATTCATCAATCATCATCATTGTCATTGTCATCATCATCACTATCAACAGCATCATCATTGCAATTATTGTAATTGTCGTCATCATCACTATCAACAGCAGCAGCATAATCATCTTCATCATCATCACCATTATCATCATCATCTTTGTCATTATCATCACTGTTGTCATCATCATCACTGCCATAAAATCATCATCATCAGTATAATTATCCTCAATAAGCCCTGTTACCTGTACATCCCCCACCAAACCTTCTCGTCGTAGCAGTGGGAATGCCACAAGAAGGGAGGGACTGTCATCTGACGGCTCATTGAAGTAGCGAGGCTGGAGGGAGTCGGCAGTAAATTGGACGATACCATTAGGATCTCCATGCTTTAGAACCTGTTGAAAACAGAAGAGAGTTCATCACAATAACCATGTAATTTTGTATTTTGGGAATTTGGACATGACCAACAATCTTGTGAGAGGCTGAATTTTCAGTTGGTGAATTCAGGAATAAGTTCAGTTATGTCTTTAAACTTTTTTTACAATCAATTTATTTCTCAAATTCACTTCATTTGATTAAAGATCCATTTTTTTTACAAATATTTGTGCAATTACGAGTATCCAAACTACCAAATTTTCTTGTATATTTTCTATGTTAAGAATCATGACTTGCACATTTCCTCTATTTAGATGATGTATTTTGAAAGTTTTTATAATTGTAATCATACACAATTCAACCTTTGGTTACCAGGGTTGATATGACAAAAACACAAAAACATTATTGAATAAAATTGAATATTATTCCTTTTTAACCATTTGGTATTAACCCGTTTGAGACGATTTGATTTCACTATAACACGCATTTTCCATAGACCCCAACATGAGTAGACTCGTACTTAGTCTCCAACAGGTTAACAAGTAATGCTGACATGTAAAAAGTACATCAACATCGACTTACAGTTAACGTGGCTCTCTGCGTCGCTGCATCCACTTCTCCCGCACCCACCACCTGGTAGATCTCCACTATGAACTCCTCCTGAACTTCTGGGCCAACGTAGGGCTTGATCTGAAGGTCAAAGGTCCTTGACCCTCGCTGGACGGGGTCAAAGGACACGGAACCCTGCAGGAATCCTGCCGGCGTGGAGATGTCTTCCGTCTCCTGGAGAACGCTGTCAGAGTTGGGACCCAGGATCCTCCAACGAACCTGCAGGTAGTGGGAGGGGGAAGGGGAAGGGAGGAGGAGAGAGGAGGGGAGAGGAGGTGAAGTGTAGATAAGTAGACTTAGATGTAGCTGAGGTGTCATAGACACTACCAAACTACATGTTGGACATTGACCTTTGACTACAACCTTTGTGACTCAGCAGAACTATTAGTCTATTATTTTTGCACATAATCACTAAATTATGTAAATTAAGTTAACTGAAGTCATAGACAGAAAATGTACACCTGTTTCACAAGCCTGCTTTTTGATGGTGTGTTCCTGATATTTTATACTGTATCTTACTGTTATGCAAATTTTGAAATAAATGTTGATTTGATTTCATTTGGCTTGATTTGAAAATAACATTTTGGGACAAAGTTCATTGACCTTTATAAAGCAATTCCTGTCAGTGGTACTTCAGTAAATCATCGAGCATGGACGTACAGACAGACAAACCCCAAAACATACGGTCTCCAGTTCTCATAACCCATAGAAGACAGTTCGATTTTGCTTTAACATGCATATCCCATAGACCTCGTGATGAGATATCTGGTGTCTCATCTTCAACAGATAAGGAGTGGAGACATAAAAATATCTGCACAAGAAACTTACCTCAGCACCAGTAAGGTACTGATCCAGACCACCAGTCAGCTCTATGGTAAATGTCAGATCCCTGGCTACCTGCGGATTGGCTATCACTCTATTCAAGTTGGATGGAGCAAATCCAATCAAACCGTCGGGACCGTCACTCTTGGAGATCACGATGGTGGCTGTCAGGTTGCTGCCCAGGAGGGCGCCCCCTCCAGTCCCGGTCAGGCGGATGTTGAACGATTCCGAGAATTCTTTGACGGTGTCGTCAATGATGGTGACGGCGATGGAGGCCTGTGATTGGCCATCGGCAAAGGTGATCGTCCCATCGGAGAGCAGGAAATCCACTCCGCCCGGAGATGCGGTGAGGCTCCCGACGACGTACGTGGCACTCACGATACCGAAGTTACCAAAACTACGCACAACAGGAATCTGGGCGACGCCCACTCCCTCTTGAACTGTGAAGTACATCAATTATAACAGGATATTTAACCTGTTGGCTACAGGAGCCAGATGTATCATGTATTAATGTTAGTGAAATAATTGGGAACACCTGAAAATACCTCAAGAACCAAATGAGTTGAAATATATACCAACTATACACCAGCTGGAGTGGATCTCCCAGCTGGAAGGATTTGTCTTAAATGTGTTTACTTCAGGAGAATCAAGCATGAACATTAATTCTATCGGGACATGATAAAAATAGGCCCATGGAGAGCCACACAGCAGGTTTGCCGGGCACCAGGGATATTGAAATTAGTTATTTTAGAATGAGTCAATGTTTGACTCCAAGATTTTCACAGGAGAATCCTTGCATAGTTTACTTGATTCTAGAGTAGTTTCAGCCCAAGTTGAGGACTACCCCCAATCATGTCATTTACCTTTAACTCTATGGGAATTACAGAATGACGGAGGCAACAAGTTAAATAACTGATGGCATAATTACAGTGGCGACCCAAGGGAAACAACCAAAAAATATGGCTTTTATGTACAGGTGGCTGCTATAGGCAGGTTTTCAAACACATAACTTGTCTCCAGGGGAATCGTTTCAGTGCCCACTATAGGTACTTAGGCAGGTTGGCTGCTACAGGAAGGTGGCCGCTATGACAGGTTTGACTGTAGGTATGTATATCATGCATCATCTCCACTTTAGGGTATATTCTAAGATTGCAATGATGGGCATATTCAAATAACAAAATAAAATATCTTTACAGTTTTGAGGTTTTTTTCTTTACACGTATATTTTACCCGTTGGCTACAGGAACCGAATGTACCATGTGTTAACTTTAAGGGAATTCACGAATCTCACAGGCAACAGCAACAGGTTAAAACTAACAAACCACATAATCTCTATGAGATTTCCAGATTAATTATTCCCTTAATTTTGAAAGGAAATGACTGTGTCCGGTTTAAATGAATGAGAAGTTCTCTTACCTTCGTAGAGTGTTTTGTCAAACTCAATGATCCCTTCAGCATTATCGTTGGCCTCAATCACAACTGTTTTGATGGACAGATCCCCCAGCACTGGAGGTATGTCAGGCTGAAGTCCATCAGAAAATGTGTAGTCTGTGTCACTGTAACAAAGTAACATATAACAAAAACATCAAAATATATAAAATATTATTTTCTACAAAAAGTTATTAACATTTATAAATGTATATTCACCAAAAGATAATAGCGTATTCACTTATAACTATTTCTGTTAATCATTTTAAAAAATACTGTATCTGTATCTTTTATTTATCATATTTTTTACATTTACTTGCCAATTTCTACTTATATTTTTTGGACCTATTCACAATTATATATTGATTCTAGATTATATTTCTGATTGGATTTCATGTTTCAGTTACCAGTGATAAAAATAAAGATGACCTTCAACAACATATTTGAGCAAAAATCTTACACAACATCAAATTCAGAATATCCATTTCTTCACGAGGTGTTAAAACACAATTATTGGCTCTACGAAAAACAATGTTAAGCCTTCCACTTGCAAGTATCAGATCTTGTTCTTGACATCTTGTCGCAATAAGCGTATGTGCATTTTAGCGCATAACACGTGACATTGCGCACTCAAACATCTTTGGTACGTACACTGGACTTAGGAGTTGTACAGCTGTAAGGTTGACAAAGAAGGCTTCTGGTCCTTCAGGTAAAGAATCCTGTAGGATGGCAATGTTGATGTCTAGACTGTCCACTCCTTGGGAGAAGGTCAACACTGCAGATAAAGACGGAAAACGATATATTACGGTTAACAATCATAAAGGGCCATGAAGTGCAAGAACTTTGGCAGTTCATCTACTCTGCAGTCGATGGGTATCCATCTGCACTCCCACAGCAATTTCAATTCAAATCGCAATGCCTCGTGCATGTATGTACCCAATCTGATCAAGAATTCTTAAGTGAAATCATCCATGTACAAGCCTTGTGACCTTTGACCTTTGAACTCCAATATCTAACTACTTCAATGTTGCCTCATTATACATACTCCAACCAAGTTTCATCAAAATCTGATCAGTAGTTTTGAGCTACCACAGTAACAAGCCCAAATCAGACATGTATGAGGCATCATGGCCTCTCACCTATCAACTCCTAATTAAATCTAATCAATTATTTGTTGCCTCATGATACATACTTCATCCTAGTTTGATTAAACTCCAATCAGCAGGTTTTTAAGTTATCAGGGTAACAAACCCGAATAAGACATGTGAAAGGCTTTGCGACTTTTGACCTTTCAACTCCAAAATGTAATCAGTTCATTGTGGCCTCATAATACATACTTGACCCAAGTTTCATTAAAATCTGATCACCTGGTCTCAAGTTATTGTGGTTGTGAGAATATTTTCAGAATTATAACTACACACTTTCCTCTATCATGCTTGTGTAAAATGTTACTGCTGTTTAAAGTAGACTCTATACTCCCAAACTTGCTCAAAATGGCACTGACTAAAAATGCTTGACATGTCAATTGTTCAGGCAAAATATGTATTATGCCTACCTCCTGAAGACGGACTGTAATCAATTCCTTCCAGGGCAACATCTGGTGCGGTGGTGTAGGAAACCTGAACCGTACCAAAAATACCTGCATTACGCACTACACGTACAGTCACCTGAATGGGAGAAATTCAAAATAATGATAAACAGACCAGTCGAGAATGAATATTAGATGCTAATTCTTATTGAAAATGTGCATGTGACAAGAAACAATTGGCAAATATAAACATAAGATTGAAACTTGAATGGTATTGTGCAATATTTACAAAAGATGTTCTGTCACATTAAGTGTAGTAACAGAAAAAAATTGTGATTTTACAATTTTGTTTACTAAAACATCATTCAATGAAATGCTTGTTAAAGGCACTGTATAACAATGTTTCCAGTTTAAAAAATCTGAGCTACATGATTCCCCATGCTACTAGTGTCTTTGATACAGTCTAAAAATGAAGCCCTGAAAAAATTGCGGAGTAAAACAATCATTAAGTGCTTTAAAAAAGTGAAAATCACTGAGAGACCATTCCACTTTTCCCCCCATAGACTGCTGTGTTGCAGAATTTCCTATCGCCCGATATAAAATTAATGTGCCAATTTGTATCTGCACATATTGTACTAGTGACAGCATAACTGTCCAAACTTTTGTGTTCTAGGGTGTTTATTTGTCCATTCAAACACTGTCAGATATGTCAGATAGCAAAGTTCGACAATTTTTTAAACGGGTCTTCTACAGTGTTATATAGTGTCTTTAATGCTGAAGAAAGCAAGGCCAACAATCTTTGTGTTTTGATAAAACACCTTTGTTTCAGTAAATATGTTCTTGGCTTGTATCATGAATGGCAAATCAATATGCAATTTTTACTTTGTATATAGCTGTTTGTAAAATGACAATATTTTACACTGCAACTATAAAGGTAACAAGACACACTTGAAATGGATTCATTTATTTGTTTGTTTGTTTTGCTAATTTCTTGTAATCAAGTGATTACTGAATTAATATAATAAATATTGTTTGACCAGTGCATTTTAATTAAATTGACATATGGAGTAGAAACCTGGTTTTCACTAAAGAAATGGAATAGAAATTGAGAACAACACAGAGAGCTATGGAAACAAGGACACTCAATTTGACATTATGTGACAAAGGGAGGCACACTGAGATATGACAGAAAACAAAAATCGAAGATATCATAGTGAGAAAACTAAAGAAAGGAAATGGAGATGGACAGGGCGTTTATCTTGACACAAAACAGCAGATGGACTAAGATACTCAGAGAATGGCAACCAAGAATGGGCAAGAGAAGAAGAGGTTGACAAAAGAGAAGATGGAGAGATGAAGTAACAATATACACAAAAACAACAATATGGAATGAATGGCAGCAAACAGAAGTCAATGGAAATTGATTGAGGAGGGCTTCATCCAACAATGGTTGAACATTGAATAAATGATTGTACCTGACTGGAATCTTCGCTGACAGTTATTTGTGCTGGCAGATCAAACTCAAATATGCCAAATGGATTATCGCTGGCTACCATCTGGATGGTGGCTTGGTTGCCACTGGACGAAGTGTCGATGGACGCACCGCCAGTAATGGAGGCCAGAACCAGGGTATAGGTTCTCTTCAGTTCAGGAGTGGAGTCGTCAACGGTCTAGGAAAAAATTTGGCACCACAAAGTAGTGAATTTATTAGAAATATGAATGAGTGAATTAAATATATACTGGAATACTGGTTGATGATCAAAAATCTTTCTTTAGAGTTCCCCATTTCATTGGTGTCCAGGTGAAAGCATATTACATTTCGCATTATGATATGGAAATAGTTTGCTTCAAATAGTTGTAGGTTTGGCAGTTTAAACAAATGAATTCTCTGTTGCTGGCCCTAAGGTTGCAATATTCATAATCAACATTTTCCCCACATATAGATTTCTGTATTGGTACTAATATCAGCCTGATGATTTGTAAAAAGGTTTTGTTAAAATTAGAGCGTTTTGTTATTTTTCGACTACTATTTTCTGCCCTTGAGTGACATTTTCAGAATACCATCTGTCAATAGATGGTTTGAAAGCAGTAAATACGAAAACTGTGTTGCTCTGCGAGTACTCCATCTAATCTTATATGAATTGACCAAACAATAATCTACTATGAATAAATACACAAATATTAACACATTCATCTTTGTATTCCAATTTCAATATTTGTAACTGATTTGGGTTGAGAAGTCAGTGACATGTATCTTACGATGTAACAGAAAATGAAAATCAGTAACACAAAAAAAGCCCTGGATAAAAAGCTTGTGTCATTATATCAAAGAAACGTTTATCAAATAAAAGAATTAAGAAAATCCATCATAAAAAAATCCAACCAAATGACATGCTGTCCTGTTATGTATTCCAACAAAAATATTACTTATTTTTGCAATGCAAATATCAATCCACCTGATGCAACTGATATTGTCTACCCCTTTGACTGCAATGAATACATTCATTTTCTACTCAACATTATGGTAGATAGGCAACAAAAATATATTTAAAAAAAGAAATATGAGTCACTTATTTTAATGTAATTATTGTCATGATCACCATATGCTACATACATAACTCTGTTAAACAAATTTGCTTTTATACAGAAAGTCAGTTGCCTGTTTTGTTGAATACACATCAACACATGACTGTATAAAAGTGTATTCCACACATGATATTGGAGATAGTTTATTTAGTTTGAAGAAAAATTTTAATCGGTCTACTACCATCAGAATGTTGCAAGCCTAACATGTATGTTTGCCTTACCTGTAGTGTAATGGTTGCATTTTGCTGTAAGTCTTGGAACACAACCTGTCCTGACGTCTGGGTGAAGGCGTTATCTCCGGCTGGGTTGATCTGCCAATTGACGGTCACCTCGCCAAAGATGCCGTCTCCTCGGGTCAGACTGAAAGAAATAGAAAAGGTGAAGAGATGCGGATCAACATTGTGGAGCTTCAGTTGATAAAATTATTAAATTGTGATATCATGTGCACCCTCCCACAGCACAGCAAAACATCATTCATGCCCTTAGGCTATTTATTGTGAAGGAATTGTCTCTGAAATCCAAGGATCAGAAATTACCTAGAATTTGGAAAATGCCCCCAAAACCTACTTTCAGCTTAGTATGTATTCTATGCTAGGAATTTTTAACTCCACAAGACAAAAATTCAAATCAAAGTCTAATGGTCAGTATAACTTTACTAAAACTGAGTTCCCAGCTCCTATACTTTGCTAAAGGTTCTCAGATGGTACTTCCTTCTATATACTAGGGTATTTACAAAAATGTTAATTTGTAGACATACAAAAAAGATGCCCTGCCTTAGATGCTGATAATTACATGTTTAATTACACTTACTGTATCATGGCCTGTCCATTGTAATTCTGGGTTGGTTCCCCAATCATGATATCTCTTGAATCAGGCAGGATGCTAACTATTCCAGCTGAGTTAGGATTAGCCAGAATGACAACATCAGCTGTACCTGCAGGAAGGATACATGTAATTATTGATGATGGTTAGAAGATCTGAAAATATATATTTGTGTTCATAAATATTATGTTGATTCACTTCAAAATCAGGAACAAAACCCCAAGAACTCACTTGTACTGATTATCCTTACTCAGCCAAATGTAATTGAAATGTTCGGTGATTGGTATTAAATGAAGAAGAGAAAATATGCTTTCCAAATATGTAAACATTGCTTGACATATTTGTTACTAAGATATTTTTGTAAAAAATACCTTCATCAATTCAGGTTTGTTTTTGCGTTTTTTTCCTGGGACACGCTACACAACAAATATTAAAATACCAAATAATTACAAAAACAGTTTGAAGGCAGTGTAAAGTTTTGGTAAATGGTAAAAAAAATGAAATTTTCTCCCATTGTATTTTTTTTTCAGATTGACCTATGTCATCTATTAATGCCCTGAAAGTCACAAACTCTGAAATGCTCCCATTTTTGAGAAAATATGAAAAAAAAGTCTGACCCTGACCTTTTGCAATGGAAATGTACATGGTTATATCTGCTCCCTGATTACTGAAAAATCACAATACAGCATTATAAATAATATTCAGTTGGTTTGATGTTGTTTCCTGATGTCCTGGGTGACAATACCATACTTTGTGAAAGATCGCCAACAAATTTGTCTGATCGACCCAACCTATACTGCGACTTTAATTATTATGATAAACATGTGCATCTTAGTTTGGAAGTTTAAGATAAATGAATACTTGAATGAGAGATTAGATAAATAAATTGTAGTTCTCTCACCATGTACAGGGGAAATCTCTGCATCTACTGTCACTGATGTTATTGAGATGGTGAATCTCTCTTCTCCTTCCAGGATGTTGTCTTGAACTGCCTCCAAGATGATGGATTTTCTGGTATCTCCCTGATAATAAAGGAAATAAACAAAATAATAACACTGTAGTTAAATACCAGTTTTGACAAAGGGGATAAGTGCTTTATTACAGACTCAGTTCTAGAACTACTCCTCGGAAGGACAATCCCCCCGGAGGAAGGCTCCCTTGGAGTGCAACTCCCAGAAGAACAACTCACCCAGAGGACAACTTTCCTCAGAGGAGTTTAACAATGGGTCCATTTTTCAAAATCTGATTTCAGAAATATTCACAACAGAGTAGTAAACATTACATTGTCACAAAGAATAAACTTTTATCTGCAAATTTTGTTTCAATACTTTTGTTTATTGTGCATGTATAAAAAGTTTTTCGCTGTTTGAAATTGATGCAACCTAAAAGTTGCTCAATGCGGCACATTTAGATAAAGGCCAGACATGTAATATTTAACATAATTCGATTACGATCAGGTACGGTGAGTTGCCTCTCTCATTTCATTTATTCTCTCCCCCGCCCCCTTCCCCCAATGTATCTCACCTGTTGGAATATCAGCGTTCCTGATGATGGTGTTAGATCGTCTCTCCCAGCCGCCTCTACCTCCCATCTGACCTCTACGGTGCCCTCAGTGCCCTGGGTACGTTCCACAGTGAAGGACACTTGACCACCAGACTCCGACACACTCTCCTATCAGGAACAAAACCAAACTCACAATCAACATATCAGATTCAATGCAAATTGAAGCAGCTTAAAAATACGATTCAGTACTTGCAGAACAATAATTTTTAATATCAACTGTTTTCAAACGACATATGAACAGATAGTATTCTGAAAATGTCACTCTGGTACAGAAGAGATCAGTTGAAAACATCAGAATACTACGTTTTGAACGAAACTGCTACACAAATCATCATGCTGACAACGTACTCACACAAAAAATCTATATGCGGGGCAATGTTAATTGGGAATACAACAATACTGGGGCCAGCGATGAACTGATAGTGATATAACGATTCATTAAATTTGAATTGAACTATACCCATTTTGTGATGCAAATGTAATATGTTTTCACCTGGAAAACAACATAATGGGGAACTCTGATAAAAGATTTTTTTTTTTTATCATCAACCAGTAATCTAGTTTATATTTCTGCAATATAGCATTGCCAGCCTCTACCTGAAATACAAATATTCAATCAATTGCTTATCTTTATTTCATAATATTCCTTTTAGTCCACTTTTAGTATTATATCTATGTTAAACATTACAATGACTACTCAATGTAATCATTACAATGAAATTATCTTTGAACATTTTAAGTAATAGCATCATTTGGCTTAGTCTTTTGGTTTGTCACTATCTTTGATCTTGTTGCCAAAACAGGTAGTTTCAACTCTGAAGAACAAAGAAAACCTTCTAAAATATTTGAAAGTCTTACACTTTCCAAAAATACATATAAGGGTGAGGACTTGACTATCCAGACACTTCAGCCTTTTAGAATTGTTGCAAAAAATGAGGTAATTTTGAAATAATCAATATTGAAATTTTCATAAAAATTAAAGATTTATGGGAGGACAAATAGAAACTGCAACACGAGGGTCTGTCCGTGTCATAGTTCCAAGCGTATAAAATGTGAGTTAGGGCTAGTGTGGCGTCTGGGGGCACAACCCATTTGGAAATGCAACATGTCATGAGTCATTCATGTAATTTTTGTTTTGGAGTTACACATTTTGCACCACTTCTACTGAATGCTATCATTCTAGAAAGGCAAATTAACACACAATCAAGACACGTACCTGTGTAAATGCAAATCCAAAGAGCCCTTTGGGAGAGTCGTTCTTCAGAATCTTGACGATGATGGATGTTTCGCTTCCCAATACTGCACCACCGGCTGGGGTGTGTAGGGAAACAGTGAATCGCTGAAAGGGAGTAAAACAATAAGAATCACACTGCCATTAACCGATGAGAAAAAAATGTAAGTTTCTATTTTCATGAATTGTAGGAAAATTTATGTGGTGGTCATTATGTGTTATTCTTGCAGATGGAAAATGAAATATTTGTTCATCTCTAACTTTCAAGTAAGTTCTTTTAAAAACAAAACAAAACAAATAATAAATACAGCATTATCAATTGATGAACAATAAATAGAAATAAATAAATATCTTACCTCATCATCTTCATAGATAGTGTCATCAACGATGTTGATGGATATGGTGGCTGCTCGCTGAAATGATAAGAGAACAATTGGAAAGTACTATTAGTTTTATACACACATTACAGTGTACTCGCATTAAAAAAAATATTTGACCGATATTTGAAAATCTGCACGTTATTAGTATTAACAAACTTCTGAGATTCAACAACAAAGGAACATAAACATTTTGTCAATATTTTGTTGGTTCTTTTAGCATGACTGTACATCCGCTTGCTGGTTAGCTCTGCAAATCTGCACAAACATGTACAAAACAGTGGCAACAAGCCAGCCCCTTGTTCATGAAATTAGCAAATGTGAATAAATATCTTACAACAAAGGGCCACGAGTATGAAGAATCAAGTCAAAACCTTTTCATTTATAGTGATTGGGAGGTACTTCTATCAGTGACCCAACACCTTTTCCATTGCTGTACCTTCAAATGCTCTAAAATAAATGTAGCACATGGCAATTCACCTGTTAACCCATTGAAGACTAGACACGAGATATCTTGTCGGGAGGTCTATGGGAAATGTGTATTAAAATCAAACTGTTTTCAATGATTTGAAGCATAAAGAGTTAAATCATTAATGAAGCATTACAGTTCACATCAAATTAATCTAATTTATCATTAATTGGATAATACAGAGATAAATAGCAATGTGTTTGTAAAAATTAATTCCATTTGGAGTAATTTTGATCAAAAGCTTGTTGATCCATTTCTCACCTGTCCATCAATCAATGTCACATTTCCAAATTGGGGTGAGAAGTCTGCGGTGGAGGCGCTGACCGGCGTGGCTGACCAACTGACCCCCACAGTGCCAATGGCCCCGGCAGTACGGGAGACAGGGAGGTTTAGGATGCCGCTGGTCCCAGAACCCTCGTACACCTCCACATCCCCATCAGCATTCTAGACATAATTAAATAAAGGGAAATGTCAAGATAGGAAGAAGTCCTCAATTTAGGACACAATAATACCAGAATAAAGTGTACTCTCTATTAGGGTATCTGTTGTAAGAATTTTGTAGTCTCACATTTGCTCTTTGTTTTACAGTTATTATCAGAAAGTGTTGTGATGGTGAACATTCTTGTATTGCATTCTATGGGATCATCATTATCATACTCTTCATCATCATCATCATCACTATCATCATGATCATCATGATCGTCGTCACCATAATAATCATCATCATCCTCACCATCCTCATCATAAATCATATCAATATTATCAGAGTCATCATCATTATCATCGTTATTGTCAACATCACCATCTCCATCACTATCACCATTACCACCATCATCAACATCATCATCATCCTCATCACCATTACCATCACCATCACCACTGTCATCATCATAATCATTATCGTCATCATCATCTTCATCATCATTGTCATCACCATCACACCTTAGTGACATCAAGTTGCAGGATGCCATTAGCATTGTCATTCTGTCTGACGGTGATCTCAGCCACATTCTGTCCATTCCTGATACTGGGTTCAGCCCCATCATTATCATTATCATCACCATCATCATCACCATCACCACCATCATCATCATCATCATCATCATCATCACACTCATCATTCTCAATCATCATCATTATCCTCCTCCTCATCATCATTATTCTACCTTAGTGATGTCAAGTTGCAGGATGCCATTAGCATTGTCATTCTGTCTGACGGTGATCTCAGCCACATTCTGTCCATTCCTGATACTGGGTTCAGCCCCATCATTATCATTATCATCCCAATCATCATCACCATCATCATCATCATCATCATCATCATCATCATCATCATCATCATCACCACCATCATCATCACACTCATCATTCTCAATCATCATCATTATCCTCCTCCTCCTCCTCCTCATCATTATTCTACCTTTGTGACATCAAGTTGCAGGATGCCATTAGCATTGTCATTCTGTCTGACAGTGATCTCAGCCACGTTCTGTCCATTCCTGATACTGGGTTCAGCTCCACTGACCAGCTGGCCCGACACCAACTCAACTGATGTCAGGTTCACAAAGAAAGTCTCTGGACCCTCGGCATCGGTATCCTGTATCAGAAAGAAAGAGAGAGGGTTGGGTCATATCAATGACAAACTAAATGTGTTTCAGTATGCTAAACAGACTGGCCAC
This sequence comes from Eucidaris tribuloides, assembly GCA_001188425.1. NCBI lineage: Eukaryota > Metazoa > Echinodermata > Echinoidea > Cidaroida > Cidaridae > Eucidaris > Eucidaris tribuloides. Next base: position 19,702 of record JZLH01S0609324.1, on the reverse strand, counting down.
CAACCTTCAAAACTAAAAAGAAATACGAATCTGTCATTGCGATTATTGGAAGTATGTGTACAAAGTTCATAAGTTCATCTCACTCAACTCTCAAGTGCAGTTGGTATTATGGCAGGTCATTAGGACTTGCTGGGGAAGAAAGTCTGACCTCTGGAATGCAAGAAATGCAGTAGGTCAGTTTGGGGGGGGGGGGACAAGGCTTAATGGTGAGTCTAATCAATTTATAGAGGAAGGAATATACATTTTCAAGAGTTTTTTTCCCCTGATAAATATTGTAGTACATGTACATTTTCACAGGACTGTAACTCATTATTTGTCAGTGGGGATTATCTTAATATCAACAGCGAATACAAATATTACGACAGGCAATCTGTTAATCAGGTTATTCGAAACTGTCTGGAAATTGAAGTACGGTCTCAAGATAGCAAAATAACCTTACTGATACAACACTATGGCAAACTTCAATAAAGTTATCAACTTTTAAAGGGTAATAACATAATTAGGAGAAGTTAAGAATGCCTCAAAAATGAAATGAGTTGAAATGTTACCAACATTTACACTTAATGGGGAATATCCATGTTGGAAGGATTTGTCTTGAATGTGTTTACTTGTATTGAAGAGAAGCATACATATTCCAGTACTGAATTACAGTATGACCCAGATAGAAATTGATCCCATACAAAGCTGTTCGACAAATTTGCTTGATA
>JZLH01S0609324.1:0-18970 GCA_001188425.1 Eucidaris tribuloides | reverse complement strand
GGAAGCTGAGTCGACACCATCACCAAACGTGACAAAACTCTGGACGGAGGTAAAGTCACTTCCACTCTGGGCTCGTTGGATACTGGGGAGGCCAGCTGCCTCAGATGTACTGGAAAAAAAAGGGAGAAAATGTGTAAATCAGAATTAGTTTCTATAATTTTCAAATACTCATTTGAGAGCCATTCTAGTTGGAATAACAAGACTTACTTGCAAGGTGATCATCAATATAAATATTGGCTAACCCCTGCATATAATGAGCTACGACCTTTGATCTACATACTCTGAAATCAAACTTAGGCTGTATTTTGATCTCATGTACCTTCATTCCAGATCTGATTAAAATCGGTCAAACATGACTAAAGTTATCGAACGGAAACCAGTGTTATAGATGGACAGGCAGAGAGCAGCGTTATTAAATCACCCTCTGACTTTGTTGGCTACGGGGATAACAACAAAACAACCACTACAACTATGAAAACAATAACAACAATCAGAAGCAGCTCAAGAATTACAACAAATTTGCAATAAATGACAAGCTCAGGGACACACCTGTAATATACATTCACCATTCCAGTGAATCCCTGTTCTCTGGTAACGGACAGCGTCACGCTCCTGGAACGTTGCGATCCTTCCGGTTCGTCCACTGCGGTATACAACGATCCTACGTCCCACGCAAACACGCCGTGAGGCGAATCGTTGGCCAGGATTGTAAGCTCGGCCGTGTTTCCCGAGGGACTGATGGTGGCGCCGCGGTCGGTGCGCGTGGTGCCTGGGTTGACGATGCGGGTGAGCCGGATTGTGCTGGTTTCATCCAGTTCTGGGATGTCGTCGGCGAGGACGGTGAGAACAAGAGCTGCAGAGTTTACTCCGTCAAGGAACTCAATCTGGAAGTGAAATCAAGAAGAAGAATAGGTCAACCATCTGGTGAATTAAACTACTTGCTGTCAATCTTATAATGAAGTTTCAAAATGCTGAATAATGATGTGCTCATAATTTAAGTGTGTTGTTTACCTGTCCATAGTTTTGTATTCTAGGGTGTTTATTTCTCCATTCAAGCACTAATATTCATCTCAGATATTGAAGTTTGACATTTTTAAATTTTGGGACTCAATGTCTTTAACACCTTGGGGATGATGGGCTTGTACAAAAGCCCAGTACATCTCACAATCAGAGAAAAAACGATTCCACAAAAAACCCAAAATATGCCAAACTGCTACAAATGGTTGCATACCACTAAGTACACATTTTTACCACTGAAAATGTAGAAACTTGTCTCTGTTTGTGAGATTTACTTGGGCTTCTGTACAAGCTTTCTGTCCCTGAACGGTTAATCAATCATTATGAATCTAAATCTAGAGTATCTTAGAATATTACCTGCCCAGTAAGTGGTCTGATATCAGTTGCCTCCAGTTGTCCCATTGCCTGCCACTCCACGACCACCAACCCTGCTGTACCTCCCAGTCTCTCTACGGTCAGCACCACTGGCACGTCCATGGATCCCTCTTCCGCCTGGATGGCCAAAGAATCCTGGTTAAACGCAATGATGCCGTGAGCGTCGTCATTGGATACGATGACGACGGTAGTCTCGCTCTGGGCGCCGAGTTCGGCACCTCCCGTCGGGTTGCTTAGGTAGACGGCGAATGTCTGGTCGTCTTCGGGTGAAGTATCATCGATGATGGATACTGCAAATGTGAGTTCCGTGTCCGATGGCCCGAAGGTCAGTTGCGTTGACCTGACAACAAGAGTTAATGAGAGAATTGATTTGATGTTTATGTTATTCCTTTCCTGACATGAATTGAAGATAGGTATTTTACACAAAGCACAAAAGCCATACAGCAACTGGTCATGTAAAAAATAAGAAGGGTTAACCCTTAAACCCTCTATTTGTTTTGCATTAACTCAGCAGTTGACATTTGTTCACAATGAGTTTTCATATCTTTTTCCCTCGAGTCGTAAGTTCGTTTTGAAAGCACTCTGACAAAAGCCAGGTCTAACATGATATTATGAGAAGCCCAGCTGCATACCATTATAACTGGATTTTTGTATAACTATTACACAAAAGCTGGCTGTGAAAAAATAGGCATATTTAATGATCAACAGCTAAAAAATAATTTACATAATTAACAATACACATTAAATGACTCACCTTGAGTAACTGTGTACTAAATTTCATCCCATTTCTTTATCCACCTTCCAAGATATTTTATTTATTATTTATTTATTCATTTATTTATTTCTTTTTTTTGGGGGGGGGAGAGGCACGGATTCTGTCTTTCTCTTACTCTGAAATGGGTCCAAAAGATTTTATAACAAGATTAAAACAAAAGATTTCTCTATGCCAACCACCCTGTCAGCTCCCCTCCCCCTCCCTACAAATACTGGAATACTCTCAAAATTCTTTTATTTCTTTAAATACAGAAAACTCCATAGTGAGATCACAAAGGGAAACTAACCACAATACCCGAAAACGACAAAGCTTCTTTTACTACCATTACAAACAAGTTTTTGCAAATACACACTATCTGACAATTACACAAAGAAGATCTTGCAGCATTAAGGTGGTAGCAGATTCCCATCGCTCCTTTAAAAGCTTCAAATAATATGACCCCCTCCCTTTTCTGAAATGTGCAAGATAACATACCACGGGACATAGTCAGCATCACTTCCCACATCGGTCATCTGGTAGACGATGGACATCTCCGACGACCCTCTGTCACCGTAGTTAGCAGCTGCCAGGAGAGGGTCGGTCTGATTAATGATGTCCACTGGTACGAGGTCGTAGGCAGGGTCAGAGGTCAACTCCAGGTCAAACTGCGAGTTGAATGCGTTCCACGTGTAGATGGAGGACGGGCCGTCGGCGTTGGCTACGGCCAGGTGCGTGACGCCGTCTGATGTGACAAACACCCTGATGGTCCGGGCCCCCAGGGTGGGGAGGGACTGATGGAGTACAAACTGAGATGTGACCGAACTCCACTGGTAGATGACAGAGTTAACATTGGTATTGCCGACTGGAATATGAACATACAATGAAACTAAGCATTTAAGCTTACAACAAATTCATGAACAGCTCCTCCACCATCTCGTTTCAGAAAGGAGTAAATAAATCTTACTATGTGAAAGATACATAAATATGTAAATAGAGATAAATCAAAGGTTATTTCAATTCTGATAACTATATATATTCACGTTTATGAGATCTGATTAAAATGTGAATTAATGAATGTAAAAAAAAAACTTAGAAAGTTTACCAAACTTGAGTCTGACTTACAAGGTCAAACCTCATCACTGCATAACAACAACAACATTATTAACATAAATGAAAGTGCTGCATATCTTTTACGTTTATTTTTTTAAAACCAATATGAGATTTCTTAATATGAATGTAACAGACACACTTGGTGTCAATATGATTAACTTCCAAAGAAACTAACTGACTTTAGTCAAAACAATTCAAGTCCAGAATAGAGTGTGTCAGTGAAGAAAATGCATTTTTCTCTTTTGTGAAATGTACAATAGAGGTAATACGGTAATGGTGACGTGGACTGGACAGTTTGGTGTGCCAAGGGGTGAGGGTAGAATTTGTGGCAAAAAACATGTTGGTCGCTGAAGATTCCACTGGGTGGATAACATTGATCAGTGGTGTAGTGAACTGGAATCAGCTAGAGACATTGCCGTTGAGTGCCTACATCCCACTTGGTTTACGGTGTTATCAATCAATTGATCAATCAATCAATCAATCAATCAATCAATCAATCAATCAATCAATCAATCAATCAATCAATCAATCAATCAATCAATCAATCAAACATCTCACCGTTATTCCTGCTGTTAGCTACGACCAGATAGTTGTTGGATCCGATAGAGAAGGCCCGTATGTCGGTAGCGCCTGATGTTGACAGCTGCTGGACCTGGACCAGACTACCACCCTGCCATTCATAAACCACACACCTGGGAAAAAATGCAAAGAATGCAATGAATGTGATATAACTACAACATGTCTACATTTCTACCATTCCTACACCGCAGACCTGGGAAAGAATGCAAGAAATCCAAAAAAATGTGAGGAATGCAAAGAATGTGGTATACCTAAAACATGTACAAATTTCTGTCATTCCTAGACCACAGACCTGGGAAAGAATGCAGTAAAAACTAATACATTTCTATAATTACTTTTACAGGAGGGTAAGTTGTGGATACATAATATATATTTTTTTTTTGGGGGGGGGGATTGTTTATCTCTGTCGACATGAACATCTGAATTTTGTTTAATACTCACAGGGAAAAAAAAATTAACAATGATGATAAAATATTGTACCAAGACTTTCTTACATGATTTCATAAGAGGCCAGTGACGAGTCATAGTAGTTGGCCACTGCCAGGTATTGGTTCCCGGCGATGGTGAACCCATCTACGGCTGACGCCCCATTGGTGGTGAACACAGAACTCTGGACAAACGTGATACCATTCCAGAGATAGACGAGAGAGGTGGAGAGGGACTGTCCCGTATTACTGCTCTGTTGGGTGATGGCGAGGTACGTGTCTGACCCCACGGTGAAGAAATCAATGTCAGATGCTCCGACTGTTGTAATATCTTGTATCTACATAAATCAAATAAGAAATGAGAAAAAATTGGTATTTCAAACACTAGGGCAGCAATATCAGATGTATGAATTATAATAATTCGTTGGTTGTCCGGCAGAAGAGCCCTAGCATATGTTCCCAGCACAAGGGCCTTCATGGTAAATTTTTTCTATTTTAAGAAATATTGCCTGATTTGATATGTGCACTGAACAGACTGACAAAAAAATGCAAAAATATCATACTACTTTGATTTCATGTGAAATGAGCCAATGATTTTTAAGTTAGGGACAATTTAGTGTTAAGGCCCTTCTGCCGGACAACCGACGAGTTACATTATTTCACTCAGCTATATTTCACTTCAGTTTCACATTTACATTTGATATTCCGACACGTTTTAATCATAGAGGTATAATTTTACTTATTTGGCATTTATACTTGTATTTATTCTTATGTGGTTTATGCCTTCTTTCCATCAGTGTATTTTCAACAATTACTTTCCTTGTCAAAAATTCATAGGTGTGATTGCTTTCATCTTAACCCTAAAAAGACTGGGGGGGGGGCCCTTTTAGGCCCAAAAAGGCCCCCCCCCTGTACATAAACCGTGATAACTTTTTTGCGCATAAAGCGTTCGCGCCGCCATTTCATGACTTTTTTCTCTTGAGTTTTGCGCAACTTTTGATACCAAATTTGTATACCCCCATGCCGCAGTTGCGGAGTTACGTAACATTTTTCTATCACATGTCATGTAAGAAATCAAAATTTGTATTCATTTGTGTGTAAAGTGTATGGTATTTGAATGAATGTTATAGTCATTGTTTTCTAACTACATTTTTTTACTAATTTGCATAAGTATATCTAATAATTCAAGCATGAAACAACACAATTCCATGATAAACAACCTCTTCTTACCGCTGAAAACCTTGAAACAGGAATTTATGGACCACAATAGGCACCAAAATATGAAAAATTCAATTTTTTGATAAAAATTTGCATATTTGCATAATTAATTATGAATATATTAAAAACTACAATGAATTTCAGTATTTCGACTATGTTTTGTTTTAGAGGACATGACAAAGGACGTGTCTGCTAAATTTGGTTGCGATGGGATGACCAACAGCCGAGATTTTTTTGGGGGGTCCAGTTTTTCCAGCCTCCAAAATAGCCCAGTCTTTTTAGGGTTAAACAAGCTAAATGTCATAGTATCTTGGGGGGACAAACACACGTCTGTGTCTTCATCATTTGAAGTCACTTATTGTGATATGCCTTCAAAGTTTACATGAGTTGATTAACCCATTGGAGACAATTTGATTTCACTATAACATGCATTTTCCACAGACCCCAACATGAGTTAACTCGTACTTGTAGTCTGCAATGAATTAACAACTGTGGCGTGAAAAGAACAAGCATTGATGTATATTCTTACTTCGGTCTTTTACCTCAAATGAGTCAACATAAAACATGTCACGCATGTAAAACATGTACAAGCAGGATACAATTGTTGTGTGATCATCAATTAGCTCTGATACCCGTCGGAGACTAAGTATGAGTTAACTCGTGTTGGAGTCTATGGAAAATATGTGTTACAGCAAAATCAAATTGTCTCCAATGGGTTAAAATAAATAGTTGGCATAATGTCTTACCGCAGTGAGTGAACTGTTGTCATTGAGTCGATAGATACGAGATGTCGTCTGACGACGCCCACTACTACCCATGTTGGCTATGGCAATCAATGTGGTACCAGCCACTACAATAGACGTACACTTGACTGCACCATCAGTCTCAATAGTCTGGGGAAAAAGGAAATAAAAACAATATCAAAATGCATTTTTTAACAATTTCATGAAAAAAAAAAATCAGATGGGGCTTGATAAAATGTTTTGTGAATATACAACTAAATCATATCACTTGTACTGACCACTTGTAACAGTGACTTTATTCATATTATGTGTAGAAAGGTTTAATTCAATTCTTATTCTACATCACATAATCTGCAAAACAATTGAATCTACATACACACACAAACTTGGGACTCTATACATTCATCCATTTTAAGGGTACCCATCTTCTATTTTGCCAAAAAATAACACTTGCACATTATGTTTTCCAGGTAAATGTATAATTGACCGAAAAATTAGTATTTGATTTCTGCTTTACTTTTGTGGCTCTATGTACGACTAAGAAGTATGGCTTATAGACAACATGTTATGTAGTATCTTTTTCTTTTACAAGAAAACTATATTTTTGTACTCAAAAGAGTTTGAAGCAGGTGAGAAATTAAATAATGTAAGAGTCACATATTACATCTCACCTGAATTTTAGCTTTTTTTCCAACATTTTAACAAGATGACTTTGTGGGGTACAATTCAAGAACCCAGTCTCCATAAATTTCATACTCCACCAAGTCAAAAATATTTCTAATTCCAGCCAAAGTCAGAGGAGGAGCAGGGGAGTGAATGGGGTGGGTGAACTACTATACCAAGGAGACTTATCTATTGAGTTACACATGTTATTCTTACCTGTACTGGCACAAACACTCCTTGCCACTTGTAAAGCATGGACGTCATGACATTACTGCTGTCTGGCTGTCCCTCAGAACCGTCGCTGTTCAACCCGCTGGTGAGTGGATTAGTCCTCGCATCGGTAACGAGCACCAGATAGGATTGACCGTTTGAAGTGACCGCATGCCATGATCGGATACCACCTCCCGTTATGTTCTGTGTGGTGCCCAGCACAGTGACGTCACCAACTATAGCACGAGAGAGAGAGAGAGAGAAAAAGGAGATCAATCCTTTGTCACAGTTATAGTTACGTTGATAGTAGGCTCAACAATTTTGCTATAGGAAATATACCTGCTTGCCGATCATCTAAAAATCACAATATCACATTCTAAACAATTTTTGAAAGGTTTGATGCAGATTTCCGATGACTGGTGTAATAGGCCTGGGACAATAATTTGAATATTTATTCAAATTATTTGAATACCTACATTGTGAAGATTGCTGACAAATTTGGCTGATAAATAATAATAATAATAATAATGGGTTCTTATAGTGTGCTATTCACCACAGTATCATAGTGCTTACACATTATTATTACCCCGGTCACTGGATACATTTCAATCCAGCACCTACATGTACAGTGCCCACTCTCCACTCCCTGGGGAGCATTTCAGCCAGCCGGCATTTTACAGGCGCGCACATGCTAAACAACCAACATAAACATTCACATGATCCTACCGGGTACCCATTCATACACCTGGGTAGAGAGCAGCATGTGCCTTGCTGAAGGGCATTCATGTCGGGCAGTAGCTGGGCTTGAACCCACTACCCTGGGGATTGGGAGACGAGCGATCTACCGCTCAGCCACGACACGTCCACATGTATAACTGAAAACTATACGTGTAACATGAGTACCTGTTATACATTACACCTGTGATACATACACCTGTGATACATTACCACAGTTTTACATTTTGATATCAATGGAGTGAATGATGGTGTATAACTATCTTAAAACCTTAAAGATGATTTGATTTTAATATAACACACATTCTCCATTGACCCCAGCCTGTGATATCTCATTCTTAGTCTCCATCGGGTTAGAGAAACTTAGCAGCCTAAAAACAGTCAAAACCACTGATGATATTTTAAATACAGAGCATCTCTTTGCATGACTAAAAATTAACATTGTGTAAAATATACTGGTATAAAGAAGAAAATACTATCGAAGAACCATTAGCAAAGTATAGGAGCTGGAAACTCAGTTTTATTAGAATTAAAGTAACCATTAGACTTTGATTTGAATTACTGACATGTAGAGACAAAGAGTCTACTACTTCATTAGTCTTCTTTCAGACCCTTACAGTGTATGTGGGTTCATTACGTATGACAATGTGAGATTTATTTACAATTTACAAATGTGTACCATATGCATTCATGAACACGACAAATTGTATGCATAAGTCCTGTGTCAATGATTAAATTACAGACAAAAAAGATGATTTCTAAAATGATACAACTTAATTGATTTAGTTCAGCGAGTTTCGCACGGCGTCTAACCATGGACCTACAACGGTCTAGCCGACTGTTACTCTCTGATGCATTTTTCAAATTCCAGGTAATTACTGATCATCAGATTGCCCAGACATGTCCTTCAGAAATAGCCTTAGGGCATGACTGATGTTTTGCTGTGCTAAGGGAGAGGTGCAAATGAGATTCCCTGCCTTTAATAAGATAGAGTAAAGAAGTTTGTCCTTGTGTGACAACCTGCAACTCACCAGGAGCAATGGCAGTGCCTGGTCTGGTAGCTACATCAACGGTGACTGTACCGATGTTACCTCCTCCCCTCTCTATGGTGAAGTAGGTTGCTCCACCAGACTCTTCCACTTCAGTTATGGGTAATCTAGGGGAATAGAATTAAAAAAAAAAAATGTATTAAATCTAACCCATTGGCTATGGGAACCAAATGTGATATTGATTGTATGGAAAGTACACAATCACGGAGGCAGTGGTTAAAATAGGGATGACTTTCCCAAATGTATAATTACTGCTACATGCCCTACTTAACGTTTGATCACAAATTTACTAGAACTGCCAACCTCTAGTAGTAATCCAGATTTTTAAATCCAGTGTTGTCTTGATTATAAAGGTTGCAGGATTCACCCACTCAACATTCATTCATGTGAGGCAACCTCCGCTGACCAAAAATCATAAATGAAGACTAAAAAAAAACATATTTTGGTAAAATAAATGGGTAAATTACAAATATCAAGCATGCTTATCAAATTTAAGATAAAACATTTTTTTGTATCAAAAACATCATATTTTCTTACTTTGCATGAGGAAAAAATATACTAGTTGGCAACTCTGATCTACCTATCACATCAAAACCTTATATAGTAGGTGGAGAAAAAGATCGTTCAATTTTCTGTTAAATAACATCATCAATAAATTTAAATAAATTTCCAGACAAATATAAAATTCATTTGGATTTTTTATCACTTTTTCCATCAATCAATTTTATGTTAATTAACCTTCAAATAATAACTTGTTCTTCTTCCCTCTAGCCCCATATTCAATTTGTTCTTTACCAACTGCATTCTAAAATTGAGGTACCTGCATATTTTCACAATACTCTGTTTCATGAGCTCCCTTGTGCTAAGGCAAAACACGAAATTATTTGACAAGTAAGAAGAAGATGATGATGATGATGATGATTATGTTGAACATCATCATCCACTACCACCATCACCTACCTGGATCCTAATGGATATATCTGCATGGATCCATATGGAGCATCATTTGCCTGTATGATGATGGAGCCATTGACTAGACTCCCCAAGGTAGCACCACCGGTGGGTTCCCCGAGAACGACCCTGAACTCTTCATTCAACTCTGGGATGTCATCAGAAACAGCTCCGATTGAAAGAACCTGAGTAGATGACAGAGAGTACGCAAGTAATCAAGGTCGGTAAAAGTGATGGGACAAATTATCTCTTCCGAGGCGATCTGGATGAATTTATCTTTCCGAAGTCAAGCTGAGGAAAGATAGAGTAATTACGTTCAGATCACGAAGGAAGTGATAGTTTGTCCCACAACCTGAAACCAAAAGGTAATTATTTGCTTTATATTCCACATCTAATACCATTTAACTGCAGAAAGAAAAGGATATTACTTCTCTACCAGAAAGGAAAAAAATGTTCAGTTACATATTTGTGATTGCCATTGATAGTCTGAATTCATAGGGTGCAATGCACTTTCATTTTGCTCTACTCAAAGATATCAATAATGAGTTGTGGCTCTATGGACTGAAGACATCAAGTGAGCAATAAATAAATAAATTCTTTGATTGAATCGTAATGATCTGTGAAGTGACAAACAACATATGACTGCACCTTGTCAAATTCCACAAATACTTTATTGCTTTCTGAGTGTTGACTGCTGTAAATATTGTGGAAAAAAGTTTGTCTATTATTCCCTCACAAGTATTTTTAGCAGATGCCATGTGGTGCAAGTCAAACTTATTATGGACCTCAATGATGTGCATAATTATTTATGGGATTTGGGTGTGAGTTTATTTAGCTAATCTTATAATATTTTTTTTTTAGACCTAGACTAACGCAAATGACATTTGACACCTCACAGGGAATAAAACGTCAACATACAAATGTATTCAAAATGTAAACAATAAAAACACAACATACAAACAGTATGAACATTTCAGATTTTAAAAAAAGTACTTTTGATTGTTTTATTTATCTATTTACCTACACATGTATATAGTACTAATTATTTATTCTCATAATTTTTTTTCACTCACTGCTGCTTGAGCTCCTGGGCCAAAGGTCACAAAGCCAGTGGTAGGTGAAAGGTCATTTTCTCCACCAATCACTTCAAAGGGTACATCAATCCGACCAAAGGTACCCCTGTCTCGGAACACAGGGAAACGGGCAACGCTGTCACTGGTGGAGGTGGCCCCTGGTTCACTGATGGTGATATCCACATTCCCGACGAAGTAGACAACACCAAAAGCATCATCGTTAGGGAGTATGTTGATTATCACTGTACAAGTAGAGATAAGAGGCAAATTACAATACAAACTAATTAGTTACTAGTATTCAGGATACCAACAATACTACTACTACTAGCAATAGTAGTAGTAGTAGTAGTAGTAATAATAATAATGACAATTAACAATAACAATAATACAATAACAATGTTGACTACTACCACTACTACTACTGTAGTTACTACTACTACTACCACTACTACTACTGTAGTTACTACTACTTCTACTACTACTACTACCAGTTACAACAATGACTACTATTCACCCAGGCAGGTCTCTTCAGTGACAAACACAGACTCTCCTAGAGGGCCCTGCAATTGTTATTACCCCAGTTTCCAAAAGGTCCCTATTTCACTTTTAGGTGCATAGCAGCAATGTGGATAAATTGTCTTACTGAAGGATGAAAAAGCCCGTGGCTGGAATCGATTCCAGTCTCTCATGCATGAAAGGCAGAGAACAATGCACTACACTGCAACACCTCCACACTCCACTGAAAGAGTCAAAATGATGGACTTACGTCTTGCAGGTTCTCCCAGTTCCAGGCCACCTGTCGGGTTATTTAGGATCAGTTCCAACGTCTCGGCATCTTCAGGGATCGCGTCGTTGATGATCTCCACGGTAACCGTCTTGGTGCTTTCCCCACTGGCAAAGACCAGCGTCTGATGATGAGGACAGAAAGTGAAACTAGAAATGTCACTGATGGTGATGAATACCCCATCCTAGCAACCATATGTGAGGGATTTCCCCTGATTTATCATAATAGGCCGCTACCATGGCAACCCAGTTTTCGACACGTTCACAAACTGTATCTTGCACATCTTCATCCGAAGACCTATGCTCAATCCGATGAGCATTGGTCAAAAATTGAGGAAGTAATTTTGATCCGCAAAATTTTTACCTGATTAATTGACAAACTATGCCGTTACCTTAGTAACACAGTTTCCGACACATTGAAAAAATGTGTCTTGCACATCTTTACCCCGAGCCCAATGTTTGTGCCAAATTTCATGAGCTTTGGTCACAACCTCAAGAAGTAGTTCGCACTGCAAGATCTGCTAAGGACTATAATCTGATTCATATGTACCCCTTCAAACTTCGTTTGGCGGGGGTATCTAGTGAAAGTTAAATGGACTGCTAAATATGAAGCAAGGATAGCCGTGGGGGGGGGGGGAGTACTGCACTGTCAAGCAATAAATGTCAGTCTTAAAATTATCACATCACATCTATTACAAATTCAGTAAACTGCTTAATATGAAGCAAAGGTAGGAATGGGCATGTACCTGCTCCGTGAACCGATAATCGTCGTTGTTGAAGGCTCCGATGTTCTGGCTGTAAATGAAGACGGACACCTCTCCGTATGTCCCACGATCCCTCAGAATTGTGACCTCAACAGTCCCAACATCCTCCGATACATCCAGACTATACAAACAAAACAGCACAATGAGAAACACATCAAACTTTTATATTATGTCAGGAAAGTACTATAGATAATTTATCCATATCCTGATGTAAGTTATGAATGATCCAATGAAATGTAGATATAAGTTATGAATGGCGATGTTTCACAACTGTTTATAGACCAAACTTCTACTACAAGGGTGCCAGATGAAGCCGGTTGTTAACTGGTGAAATGTCGCCCAAAGCAACTTAAGTGAAGTCCATTAATTTGATTCAGAATTTAACTACATGCATGTATATTAATTTATCTTTCTACAATAACATCAATATAAACAACTAATTACTTGCTGTTTTATTAAACTATCTGTTATAAAATAAGACGCAGATTGTATCAGTTTCGGTCAGTAACTGTATAAGGTAATTAGCCAAAAGAGTGATGATCACTTGTCAAAATGTGACTGACATGTATTTTCACCTTTTCTCTTTTTGATGAACATGAACTTCAAAACTGTCTGCATATTTGGTATAGACATAGGATTTGTAAAATACAACTGCTTGTGACTGGCCTTACTATTATTAGCATGTTCCTTATCCTATTTAGAGAAATCAATTGTGTTGGAGACAAGTGTTTTTTTTTTTTATTTGAGAATGATGAAAAAATGATACATGAACTAGGTATGGTATAACAATAAACTGAATCTGACATTTCCTGATTCCTACTCATACTACTCATTAATACTCAAGTATGAAAACAAAACAAAACAAAATGAAACGAACAGATCCCAATAACAAATAAACAAAGAAACAGAAGAATTTTGCCCCACATTCCATGAATTCACAACACTGACACAAAACATTGGGGATGTTTGCAAATGTGGAGTCAAGTCATTGTTTTTGTTTATCATAAGGTACATGTGTGTGTGTGTGTGTGTGTGTGTGTGTGTGTGTGTTGGGGTGGGGCTGTTGTATGAGAATAAATGAATAATCAATTTCCATGAACTCATATACACCCAGTTCCAAAATCAAATCATTTATAAACTCCATACATAGTAATAATATTTTTCATCCTAATCTATAGTTCTAAAAGATACTTTCTTTTTCACAGATCTTTTTGTGAACATACCTGGTTGATGTTGTATCAAATCGGACAACTCCCTGAGTTCCATCGTTTGCTGTGATGGTGATTTCAGACACCAAGTCTGTGACAGCTACACAGCAAACAGAGAAGAAAATGACAATGATATAGTAACATCAATTATACTGGAAAAAAACATATGTATTGGTCATTGATTATGTAGGTTTATAACGAATCAAACCTTTTGTTCTGCCATTAATGAAGGAATATCATAATTCTAAGCAAAACCACAAACAATAATAAATTTTTTCTTTATTCACAGTGAGACAATCAAGGAAAATGGTACTGACATACTGAGATTGGTTATGGAAAGAAATATTATAAGATTGGTCATTGCTAAGATAGGTTTGTCAGGACAACAGGAAATAAACTTATGATTCAATATTGATAAAGAAAATAAGATATCATGTCTAGCAAAACCATTACAGTATACCTATATGTATTTTTTTTTCTACAGCATAATAATTGAACAATAAAATATGAGAATATCTAATTAATATCATGTCACATGATTGATTACAAAATAAATGGACTATGGTAGTAGTTTTACCCAGTTTAGGTGGAGTGTTCACATCAATTGCTCCAATCAGCTCCACGCCATTCAGCGTCACCAGAAACACTTCATCCAACTCTGGAATATTGTCTTCATTTATCTGGACCACAATGGCCTCGGAACTGGAACCATCTGGGAAGTCCAAGGACCCATTTCCACCAAGAAAATCTTGTCCATCCTCGGCTCTCTCTGTGGCTGGTGTAGACGGGTCCACTGCACCCACAGAGACAGTGTAAGAAACTCTCACAACACCTGGAATGAACCACAGCATTAAAAACATGAAAATCAATTTAAAACTGAGGTAATGATGTGTCTTATCCTGCACATGTGGCTGTGTGAATAGAAAAAAGATTGTTATAACCCTTTGTTTGCTGTTTGCAGAAAAAAAATGCCACCTATTAGTCCCCACAGTGCTAAGCTAAGAATTTGGAACAGAAGTAAGTTCTATCACTAGTAACAAACTACAACACAAAAGAACTATTGAGAGGGAAATAGGTAATACAATGTTCAGCCTGTTTATAAACAGAGGATGACAATGCATGACAGAAATAATATAATTTGAGCTCAATCACTTAAATAAACACAAACAAACAAAACCATGAATGAAAAATACCCCTTTTCTCAACTTCTCCCATCAATAATGATTATCTTTACCTCTGAACCCCTCTCCACATTTTTTATCCAATTTTTTAGCCAGTCAGTAGATCAAACAAATGACAGTATCATACCATATTTGTTTGAAGTGTTATTAGCTCTTCTAGTGATACATACAACAAGAGCAACTATTCTGGCTGCATAAATTGCTTCTGTTACATTTTATTGAGACTAATACCTTCACCATTACATATGCATCTCACGCATGCAAGATTTATCACACAGCTTTCACATTTAGCTTTCCAGTTTTCAGAAGTCTTCTTACACAAGCTTCGTACCAATGACCTTTGTTCTGCATGTGTGGTAACTGCTATTACAAACTGGCTTTTATATTGTCAAATCATGTCTTACCAATAGCACCATATTTTCTATCCACAAACAGCTGGACGGTCCTGTTGCCTTCGGGTGTGGTCACGCTCAAAGATCCCTGGGCGAAGCTGAAGACACCGTGGGGTTCATCACTGGCACCGATTGTGATAGAGGCACTTTGACCCCTGGGGGGTCAATGGCTGCGGCACCGGGCTGAGAAACACCTAGAAACAGGACAGAACAAGTGAATCAGTAAATTACGCAATATGTAATGTAAGTCCCTGCTGCAAGTGTTCATGTATGTCTTTGGGATGCCTGTAATTCCTGAAAGGGTCTAGCTTAAAGATTGTGTCATTGATTTGCATGTCAAAAAACATCTAAATGAATGAAATCAGCTGAAATCATATCCCAATGGGTGGATTTCAGTAAGTGGTGTTGGTGTTTGTGTTGGTGTTTGAGTGTTCCAACACACCTGAATCCGACAACGAAATCACGAGCTCGGGGTTTAGGCGGCGCGGTAGAGTCCTGTGGTGTTGAGGCCGACTGGTGACTCACGCGTTCGCAATCACTGATCAAAAAGTCTCGGTGAACATCAAAGTGTTCAAATTTTGAGTGAATTTTTTATATAATTTCATTATAAGGAGCATTGAATGGAAGAGATCGCCTTTACATCAATAAATGTGTGGTTTGGTCAATCTATGTTTTGATATCCCACTTGTGATGGAAAATGTAACTTGTTTCTACAGAAACGGATAATTTTAACGTATCTCGCGCTATCGTCGCGATGGGAAATTGCCGTAAAATATAAAGTAGCACAGGGATGTAGACGGCGCATTTGTAAACGGAGAGTTACGGGGCGCAGAGTGGAAGACCGCCCGCTGAACACGGGCAATAGTTAGGCGCGGTTTACGTAAGAACAGAAAGTTTTTTGAATCCGAAAACACGCCTTTTTAAATGTTTTGATAAATTCAACAAAACTTTTGATGTGGATTCCATATTTGTAATGAATATCCTACGGACTCACAGAAATTCCGCCCTGTCTTTTAGTCTTTTGTATTCTTACTAGCGTAATCCCGGAGCGTAATAACAAAGCATACAATTGACCAGGTCAGTGCCCCGTAAGCATAATTGAGTAAAGAACCTTGTGTGAGTCTGTGAGAGCGATGGTCGTTGGGCATGGTACAGGCAAACTTCAAACTTGCGTATCTAGCTAGTGGGTCTGGACCTCATCACGGGCAATTTTCTGGAGAGTTTTCCCGTTATTTCCGTGTTTTTTTAAATAAATTATATTAAATTATTAATTAGTAATTACAGTTTGATAATCTTTTTCATCATGTAGTAGTAGGCCCAGACCCTAGTTGTTCATTCGAATAGTTTTTTCTGCAATTTTTATAGTAAATAACAACCCGAAAACCAATGATATGACTGATAAAGATAACAGATAATAAGATGAATAATATATAAGTAAATAATAAGTAAAATAATAATAATAATATAATAATTAATTATAATAATAATAATATGTATAATATAGTAATATCAATTATTATAAATGATGATGAATAGAGTGAATAGAGCATAACAGAATTATAGATTTATAATTATAATCATACAACATAGATCATGATAATTTGATTATGAATTATAAATAGTTGTTAGTAATCATTATTTTTAATTATAATTTATGATAGTTGATTAGTCATATTATAAAATAATAGAGTAAGTACCTGTAATATATCTCTATATATATATATATCTAGACTATTTTTGCATTCCGAAAAGCAGGTAAGTGACACTCGCTGATGAAGAATATCGCAACCGGTAACTATTACTGTAACTACGACTCTCCTACTTCTAGCACTTCTGCTGACGTCCGACTATCTGCAACTTATTGATAAATTATGTTTTTATGAAGATTTTAATTACTATTAAGCAATAAATTGAAAACCTATCATCCTTTGTCGTTTCTATTCTCTAAAGAAAATATTGGATGACAAATATCAGCTCTTCTTGAGGAGTGAATTCAGAAAAGAGTGAATTTAGAGTGAATTTGGAGTGAAGAGAGGTGTGCTTTTTCACATCGTTTTGGAGTGACGGACGGTGATCCACGTCGAAATCTCCTCAAATGAGTGAATATTTTCGGCTCATATTTTTCAGAGAGCAATATTTATAGGGCAATAATGTATGGATTATCATAATTCTATGAGATGATTGTAATCATATTTTCCGTTTCTAATCTAGAGTAAGTAATAACAATAATTAGGCAACATAAAAACAGTAGTAATTATAATACTGATATACGAATAATATTAAATGATACATGAAAGTGAATTACATTAGATGTGCTTGATTCTGTTGTCTTATTTGCGTCAAATGCGGCAAAATAACGTTTAAAGTCGTTTCATGGTTCATGCATGATCATATGATATAATTTTTTTGAAAGAACAGTGAAAACGATTTACTCCCCCCCCCGTCGAAAGAAAATACCAAGGAATGCCTTGAGCCCCATCACATGTCACTAACCATCAACAATCATGACAAAACATGGCTCAAGAACAATTCATCACGACTGCAACACCAACTTGAAATGACATTTTACTAAACCCTAGTGGGTGGTTAGTGTAGGAATAGGACATAAACATGTAGTTTGCTTTAACACCAAGGGTGGGTAATTTCGGTTATAGCAGACGAGTCAACACCTCCATCTGTCCATGAACACCGCGTGTAAACGACTCAACCACCTAAATCACGCGCCCCTAACACCATTTAGACACCATCTGATTTCAGAATTGGTGTTTGGGTCGAGTGTTAGTGTCAAGATTAACAACTAACACTCGTATCACCAACCACATCTTCTGAATATCACTCCCCAAATGTGAAGATTAATGATAAATAACACCTCTCAAGAGACTTGGGGTAAAGATATGAGTTTGTGGTGAAAATCTGACGGTGAAAACTTCATTTTCCGAATTACTCTTCGGCAAGCACTTTTCAAACTAGGGTAGTTCGACTGCGCGCAGTCGATGGGTATGGCCTCCGCAGTCCGCACTCACATCCAATTTTGAATGTAAGATTTGAAAAGGGGCTTTAAGTTCATGAGTAGCAAGACCAATTAGATGATAAGTCATGTCATTGAATAAGAGATCGAGGGGTGCTTGTGAGGGTTTTAGCTTAAGCGCGCATGTGACCCGCTTGACCAATGTTACCAGTACCAAATCCAATCCTCAAGCAGTTCTAAATAATGCGTGGCGAGACAATGAGGCTTTCAAAATCAAGACATTATTTTAGGTCTCCTGACTGACCTGGTTGATCTCTTATGAGTTGCGTCCAAGATCAAATCGAGCTTTTTTACTATTGGTGCCTCATAATACATACTTCACCCAAGTTCAATGACAATCCGACCAGCCGCTCTCAAGTAATCGCGGTAACGAGCTCAAATCAGACATATTAAAGGCCTGGTGACCTATGAACTCCTAAATCTAATCAGTTCATTGGTGCCTCATAATACATACTTCACCCAAGTAACATAAAACTCTGACCGGCCGTTCTCAAGTTATCACGGTGATGAGCCCAAATCAGACATATTTAAGGTCCAGTGACCTTTGACCTTTTGACCTTTGAACCCCAAAATCTAATCAGTTCATTGGTGCCTCTAAATACATAATTCAACTAAGTTACATGACAATCCGACCAGCCGCTCTCAAGTTATCGTGGTAACGAGCCCAAATCAGACATATTTTAGGCCCAGTGACCTTTGACCTTTGACCTTT
>JZLH01S0609323.1:6388-23036 GCA_001188425.1 Eucidaris tribuloides | reverse complement strand
CGGGCATTGGGAGAATCCGTATTAGCATTGCATGAGGATGCCATTACCAATGATGATTGCCTATAAATGAAGGTAAATTAAGTGATTTCCTGAAGACAAGAACACTGATTAATACATGAAGAGCTTGGAATGCTAATCAATTAGGCCTAACTGTTGAATGTTTTTCAGTCTCCTCATTGTCCTTGTATTATGAATCTGACAATTCCATCGAAAGAAGAATCTTATATTACAGACTTCTGAAAAAAAAATCATGAATACTAGACATATTCTTCAGGTCCTATATCACACAAAAAATATTATTTTCAATGATTGCTGCAGTAGTGCAACAATCAAGAAATTGTGAGAAAGATGACTTACTCTTTAGTTTTATATGACACACTTCCAACATACAAATAATTGATCAATGTATTGAAATGTGCAAGGTCTCAAAATCATGTGTGACTAAGTGACTATCAAACAAAAACAGAACAGAGCAAGTGATGTTTGCTTTAGACATCTCAAGCAATTGCTCTTCTTTAAAAACTAAAATAATATAACAGAGGAGTAGGCCCCAACAAAAAATTACTGTATCCACTTAAATCCCTTCACTGGTGAAAGGCCTACAACATTATTTGATTTGCCATCCAATAAACTGGAAAGTACATGTCAACCCTTCTCAGAACATCCTAGTCTCTTGAACGAAATGTGAAAAACAACTCAATAACTGACTATTGTTAGACATGCAATCAATATATAGCACACACGCAGTCAACAGACAGTGTGGAGTGACGGAAATAAACAACAACATGCAGACATTACGCTGTGAGACAAGACGGCAACAAGCGATTCTCCATTTGCAGAAGCAGCTGATGTCACACATTATATAATCCTGGATCCAGGGAGGTGTAGTAGAAGTAGTAAATGTAGCAGTAGATCATTGCACAAATGTACAAAGATGATGCATGCATCTATGACACAGACATGTTCGGAGTTGGCAATTTCCACAGAAGAATTGTCAAATCCGTAGTAAAAATACATTGTACTCAGCATCCACCTACGCCTGAAACAGATCATATTGTTGGTACTGGCAGAGTTTCCAGTTAAACACATTTTATTATACCAATAAATATGGTATTTACGTTTATATACCCATAGAACTGTAAAGGAGATGAAATTGCAGGCTTGCTAGGATCCACAATACGCAAACCATGTGCATAGTGTAGCACAACTTTGTGTGTGTACAAATTCGTAAGTCACACAATGCTGTTTTCTCCATATCAACGCATGCACTGATGATGAATCACATTGTTTTCTAGGTTGAAGAGAGAAATACCACACATACATTCATGATGTCAAATATGTGCTGAAAACGATGACAAAAGGGTTCGTGCAGAACGTGAGTGTACAAAGCCCACACGTAACTAAAGTTCACGACCAAAGCAGCCCCCGGGGATGACCCCAATGTGCAGTCTAAATACACACGCTTAGTCAAAGTTTTTCCTTCCCAACAACGGAATAAAAGAACCACCATGTCCATACAGAATCCAACTAAATGCCAACTTTGTTCAGATGTACAGCCATTAGTTATCCCAAATGTTTTTTCAGTCTCCACATCAATAAACTTCAGCAAGTTATGGTCCACATGCAGCATACCTGTCTGACGTCCCATGAATGTTGACTGGGGGAGACACGGGGAGTGGTGGACCATGAGGAGATATATAATAGTACACTCCATTTGGCACATACATCTTAATACAATAGAATTGCCCCCAAGGCATTCAACTTGACCTTGCAATACACCCCCTCAAGCAAAACTAAAATTTTTATAATATAACTCTACCATTTTTTTCTTTTCCTTTACTGTACTAGAAGTAGTGGCTGCAAACCATTTAACAGACACATGTTAGTTGCGATATATCTTTATGAAACATATTTCTAATGTGGGCACTTTACACACCTGTGTTTGAGTACTTATTGTCACATACGTATGATATAGAGGATATCATCAGGAAGCGTATGTACATGTATGCTTGATAACAAAGTGTTCACAAATGTTGAATGGACATGTTGTGTGACTGTTGTGTTCTGCTTGAAGAGATGCAATGACTGTCGATGAAAAAAAAAAACAGTACTGGTACATGTATGATGCTGCTCACAGCAAATTGTGCTCACACATTTTGCACCATCAGTAATATGTTATAGATTTACATGTATTTATTTTACAATAAGAATGTGTTTGCAAAAGACATTGTAAAAATCATCACCATTGAACAAAAATTCAAATCTAACTTTTCAAAATGTAAATCTTGCCATGTAAAGGTATGACAACACACTCATGTACATGCAAAACAATCCAGAGTTTCAGTTTAGCAAAATAAATGGACTTCAAACATTAAATGTTCTTGTTTATTATTAATTGACATTTTCTTCTACTGCAGCAATGATTGTTTTCCTTGTTTTGTTCTATGAATCATTTTAATCTTTTTTTTTTTTGCTTGTTGTTATTTTTTGTTTGGCATCATTGCAACATTTGATGTTTTATTTCTCGCTCTCTTTCAACAATATTCACTCCTGGTGCATTGTCATTTTGAGGCAGGTTTGATTTATTATCATTAGTCCATCCCATTTGATTTTGGCGTTTTGACGCTTTTTTTCCCTCCACTAGTAACTCTCCATTCCCCTTTTGTTTCATCCATCATCCTTGACTCTTTGACACCTGTTGTTGTTTCACTTGTTTACTCTTTCCCAGCAACTCTAATTAATTGATTTTCTGCTTGTTTGAGCAATTGCATATTGTTTCTTTCCACAGGTTAGTCACATTTTTTGATCCTGCCGACATCCTGACATTCTCATCCCACACCATTCCTTTGTCCTTTTGTCCTCCTAATTTCACTTTTTCACAGGTTTATTAATCTGGTTGTTTGTTGTTCATATTTTTCCAACACATTTGGTTGATTGACACGTGTTTATTTCATTTAACCTTGATTAACATTTTAATTGACTTTTGATTGACATTGGTATTTCTGTTGCTGGTATAAGTAATTTTTTTTATGCTTTATCATTCATTTTGACAAGAACATGGGAATTTTCCAATGCAAATGGTTGTACTGAAAAGCTCATATCAAAATTTTTGGTGAGTTTGATGTTTTCTGATGTCTAGTGTGGAAATTTTATACTTCACAAAAGAATGTGAAAAGTTTGTTAGATCAAAGAAATCTATTGCCATTAGCAGGCATAAACAGATGCATTGCCATATACTACGAAGTAACATCTCAATTAATTTGAACTTTGTTTTTACTTTATATAATAATTATTGATTTATAACCCACTATCATGATGACTCTACATACTACATGACTCTAGTAATAGTAATAACAATAATAATAATTATAATTATAATAATAAAAAAAGATAATTATAATAATAATAGTAGCAGAAGAAGCAACAGTTGCTGTTGTCATTGTCATCATCATCCAGTATTATTAATTTTTCTCAGCATGAACTGAAGTAGGTTTGCAAGCAGGTCCATCCACGAATAAATCAAAGTGACTTGATGAAAAAGCTTGAAGACGACTGATTGTAACTCTTAATCACGAGCTAAAATGAACAAAACCACAACATTGAAATGCCACAGAAAACTAGAATTAATCGCAACTAATCATGAGTTTTACAATGAAGTCTATCACATCGTTCACTTATTTTAACATTTCCACCATAGTATGATTTGATCATTACATCATTTATTCTGGAAATTACAAGATAGTGGCATGGCATTCTTTCAGAATAAATTTGGTTTGATATCAGAAGTACACTATTTCCAAATGACACAACTTTTGTAGACAATATCTGTACATAGTGCAAACAAAAATCAAATTAAAAAAAAACTGTATTTAACTTACGTTTTAGAGGTGCTGGCTTGCAGATCACAAACTTGAGCATTATTTTCTTCGCTGAATGAAAGAGCACACAATTCCACGAAAAATGAAAGTTTGGGCTAGATAGCTCCACTGATCCCCAGCCAAATCCAAGGCAGAGAGACCGTGTAGCACAAACCATAGTCCTTACAGGTGGGACTGAGCACCATTGAAGCTCAAGAAGTCACTTAAACAGTCAAATTTTGAAGAAAACAAATTCAGTCTTGTCCTGTCAGGGCACTTGTGCTTTCACTGGCAATGACGGATTATTTTAATCATCGAGTGCATTTTATTGGAATAAAGTTATTCATGCACTGAGGCAGGGTAGAGATTCAAGATAAGCCTGAGTCAACATGACATTTGAGAAATATCACAAAATTTCCTCGTAAATCACCAAGATTAAAATGGTGGAGAAACATCAACCGTGTCAGTTCAGCTTGAGTGGTGATGATGTGATGCCTTCTGTCAGTACAGGCAGAGGATTATACCCGCTTGGAATTTAGGATATGCAGAAAGAAAGCCGTGACTAGTTAGTATTTTCCTTGAAGTACGCAGTAGCACATGTATATAACACCTTCACAGACGGAATCAATATCCGCATAAAATGACATGAATACTTTCACAGTAGAGGTGTCAATCATTGGTCCGCGTTATAAACATCAATAAGAATGTGTCCTTTCACGGTATACACACCTCCCAGAGAAAGGATAACTGGGCATTGCTGCATCAATCTCGTCACCACATCAAGGAGACATGATTTGAGAGTCCGAAAAGTACAAAAAATTACAAGTCATGATCCTCATGAATATGGTGATTACAAGAAAATGAAATATCATGAGATGTATTTGTGTCACTGTACACATACCCACTGCACAGGTATCCTCCGTTTTTGTGTCACCAATAACTAATCATGTGCAATTAATGCTCCTAATCAGTATCAACGAGGTCACGAACTCTGGTATTTCTGGAATTGAACCGCAAAACCAAAACAGGAAGTCAAAAAACCCAACCAAACGGAGGCCGAGAATTAAATACCACAGCTGCTCCTAATCCGGTTTTAATTAAAGTCTTTCTTATTCACTCCGGCCAGCCATGGTGATATCCAAGAAGTAACATCCAAATCTCTCTCTTGATTTCAGCACTAGTCAATAAATAACAGCAGATAGAGAGATGATGTAGCAAGGCTGCTAGTTGGTCTCCAAGACAAATTTGATGTCAGACGAGAGTTTGTCATAATTTCCACCAAAGCTGATGACGGATTGGCTGGTTACAAACAGGGCCGTTGACAAAATGAGAAATTTGACTACCCAGCGTCTTTTGAGTGTGATTTGCTGCAGGCTGCTGACGCAGTGAGTTGCAGAATCTCTCTGGTGTACTGGAGGCACGAGTTGTGTCTGTGTGTACTTGTCCGTCTGTCTGTGTCTGTCTGTTTGAACTTGCCACGTAGGGGTGGGGTGGAGAGGAGGACATTAAAAGCGCAGCTGTAAATCTTGTGAGCCAGGGGGCCTGGACTGGTCTATCCCAGGAGAGCTCTCCCTCATCCAGTCTCGCTCTTTGTGTCTCCTCCTCCTTCTCCTCCAACATCAATAAATCCACATAGCTGGGATGCTAAGTTCTTGTGGTGGAGGGCTATAATCTCACTAAATGTTTTGATATTGATCTGATAAAGACACCACAAATGTCTCCTCCAAAGGAAACAATGACAGCTAACGAATATGAATACAAACTGACAGCTTTGTGAAGTACCTGTCCACTGTTCACACGTTGAGTTAAACCAGTATTCCAGTGTCCAAATGTGCAATTTGTTCACAAATTTACACCAATTTTTGTCTAACTTCCATTCCAAATAACTGTTATGAATTCCTCCGACAGTCACAGTGTTGTTAAATCACAGTCTTATCAGTGGCGAGGAAGTCACTTCTTTTCATCAGAAACCTGCTTTGTGCAACAGAGAGGGGGCTGTATTCCTAACAAGTCAAGCCAGTATTCCAGTGTCCAAATGTGCAATTTGTTCACAAATTTACACCAATTTTTGTCTAACTTCCATTCCAAATAACTGTTATGAATTCCTCCGACAGTCACAGTGTTGTTAAATCACAGTCTTATCAGTGGCGAGGAAGTCACTTCTTTTCATCAGAAACCTGCTTTGTGCAACAGAGAGGGGGCTGTATTCCTAAATTCAAAGCAGGGTCGTATAGCTTACACCAATTTTCTGGTCAGAAGATTTTCACAAAAGTTGTGGTACAACAAGGAAACAGACGTGACAAAGAGAGTATTTTGACACAGCATTCAGGAGACCCGGGGCATGTCCAGTAGGCTGGGTAGGGCCATTTAAACTGAGAAAATGAGACTGAATAGATGCCAAGGTATAATCCCGTTGAAGTTTTTAAATGGTGTGCAGAGAGGCGTGCATGTATTTTAATAGGAGTCAACTAGAGGCCAATCAGAGATGTGTAATGATTCAACACTAGGTATCGGATGTCAACTATTGGCTGAACTATTAACCACTGATTGGTGCGTAGGTCTCCTGGGCAGGTTGTCGGTTGATATAACACTTGGATAACATCAGTATCGGTTAACGTAACCCCAAAGCGAACTCCTCAACAAATATTCCAGGTGTGTTTCTCAGGGCTAAATGCCAACAATGCGATGTAAACAATGAGAAAAATATAATCCAATTACCAGCTATACAGAATGGTTTCTGATCTAAACACTGGACAATTTCTTTCAGTTCACTCATATATAATAATGATCCTCATGCAGTCAAGTTTGGTATCAGTTCATAAATTATGCTAAATATCCCTTTTCTGCTCATTCATGATCACGCTTTAAATTTTAACTGAAGTTCTTCTTACAAGTTACTGATTCACTTATAATGTACCTTTAATTCAGGAATATCAACTGAAACAAATCAAAATATGAATATTCAATGAAGTAATTCCCGCTCACGTGACAAAAACTAGCAAAAGATCCTGGCGCAACAGATAATTTATGACAGCTGCAGTAATCACACCCTACTAATGCAATCTCCATATAAGTGTTCTGTTCCGACTTAATAAACCTCCGTGGTGTAATGCTGTCAACGTGTCAGAGCCGGGGAGAGCCGCGAGGTCGGAAAAATGACAGGCGCGATGGTACGGGTAACCGCAGAAGGAGGTTTCCGTCTCTAGTGATGCTACCGCTGTACGACGAGATGATAAGAGGGAAGTGAACCAGGGAGGATGGTGATACCTTTGTCTAACTTACGTCGCACTTCGGCTGACTCAGACCTCGAGTTCACATATCAAATGTCGGAGATGATTGTTGAATATCACAGCTTTCGCAAGAAACATGTGCATGTATCACAGTGCTTCATAGCGTGACAATAACATTAATTCTGAGGAAAACTGCAAAAAATTGTAACGTTGCATTAATCCAATTTGCTGTACAGTATGTTGCATGCATGCAGAACCAGGAACAATTTGTTTTTCTCCAAATTAAGGCCATTAACTGCTAAGTAATGTTAACCCGTTGCCTCCGAGATTCTAAGAATCCCATAGAGTTAACACAGGACAGATCCGGTTCCCGTAGCCAACAGGTTAATAAAGTTTTGTCCATCAAGTGTACACTGTACCACACTGCTGCACAATTTCAGTTTATCAGATACGCTGCTGAAATTCTACAAGAGCGAATTGTGTTACGTCATACACAATTGTCTCGCACTGCTGCAAGTGTAAAAGTGATGTGCGGCTTGGGTTGGTTATATTTCCAATGAGTTGATTGTGAAGATCGCAGCAGTGCCCACCACAGATATTTTTCATGTTTACATCAGCAACTTGCCGCGATTGATCACATTATCCATTGTTCCTCTATCTCTGCCTTTGTCCATCCCTCTGGTCAATACTTGACCAGCGTAAACACATTAATGGTCAAGTCAACCCAACGATATAGTCACCGGTGTGTGTGTCTAGGGACTAGACTCAAAATCAATGAAGACTGTATTCAATAATGCATAAACAGAACACTTTTTGTATTTGTACACTACAGCATTGTAACTCTTTTCCCCCATGAATTTTACACAAGTTAGTTCAATATCGACGATACATTACATCAAATCAACTGTCCACAGCAGGAAGCTAGGATGAAATGATGCGTGCCAGTTTGGGTGAAGTTTAATAATGACGAGATGAGTTTGTGGCCGGGCTCCGCGTCACATCCGATGAGCAGCTTTCTGAGGCTTGTCATTAAGGTCAATGAACAGTCGAATGCACGCACTGGAAATCCATGCCGTGAACTGGGTTGAGGGAGAAGGAGAGTGGTTGGGTTTGGGGGGAGGGGGTGATACCGCTGCAGCTGAACTAATTGAGAATGATGTGTAAGAGGGAACAGATGTAATCTGAAGAGGCTTCGGTGGAGGCATCCGAGAGTGCTAACTGTCGATTTCAAGTCTTTCTCCGATCTACCGTTTGCCCGCGAACTGCATCAATTCATGCTGAAAAGCAATCTCCCACGAAATCGCAAACCAGTAATGGCTCAGATGGTTTAGCAAAATGTGGAATATAATCCCCCGATTCAACTTCTTGTAGCAGAGTGAAATTAGTTCGGCATCTGCAATATAGTTCGGTGTAGCTGATGCATTAAGTTTTATCAGGCAGAATATTGGGGGACCTCTCCGTGTCAAATCTTCGTAAGGCTCCAAAAATGTTGAGACGAAGGAATATGATATCACAAAAGTCTTGGCAAACTGAAAGTGTTTTTCTCTGTGGGATAGGTGGATGTACGTTGTGAGAGTCTCTCTTGTTTGGCCAGTGTCTGTTGGCCCGAGATGATGAAAGTCCGCAAGGTGTCAGGGGAGGCTGCAGCATCGGTCGGTCACGGATTGGACCGAAGATGAAGAAAAAAGCCAGAAAGTCTAGCGATAAGACAAATAGGATTGTGGCTGATAATCTGAGAGCCAATAGAAAGAGCCGATGGGCCATCAAGTACACACATTGCCTGGGCAGTGCTGATTGGCCGATACTGGTTGAATGAACAGCAATTCATAGAGCCACAATGGAACACCCATAAGCAAAGACTGGATTACATGACTGTGTTTGTTTCAAAAACATGCGTTTCTCAGGGAAAAAACGTCTCCACAAATATGCAGGCCGGGCATTTCAATCCGATCAGTATTCCGTTTCACAACCAACGATCTTTTAAGATGACGAATAATGTAAAGTGGACAGATGTTAATGAAGTTCGGTACAAAGGTTATTAGATTATGAGCTACCACTTTGGTTCTACAAACAGCCACTGTACCTTGTACTTTTTTCATTGTTTCCTTCTATTTTGTTTGTTTGTTGCAATCACAGGGGGCTCTAGCCCTCTGAGATCATTCTTCAGAAATCAATATTTCCATTGGCTTATCAATGACTGCAGCCT
The DNA here is from genome assembly GCA_001188425.1 of Eucidaris tribuloides. NCBI lineage: Eukaryota > Metazoa > Echinodermata > Echinoidea > Cidaroida > Cidaridae > Eucidaris > Eucidaris tribuloides. Next base: position 13,743 of record JZLH01S0609323.1, on the reverse strand, counting down.
TTAGGCAGGGATTGGTTCATCAATAAAAGTTAGTGTTTGTAAGAATAACCTCATCACAGATGTTAGAAAAACATGTTTTTCAAGAAGCTTGCTTTTAATAGCTCTCCTCCATATCATCACACTGAGAACAACATCTGTTATGGTTCATGCAAGAGGTGATCCGTAACAAAAGGTCTTCATTTTTATTTAGTTTGGACAATTAGGTGTGCAATGACTCATTGAATTCAATTTAATAAATCCATTTTTAAGTTAGCTTTTCACATAATATTCATATACTGTATCTATCATAAAGGATTTTAGTGTAGACAGATTTGGGGATTTTTTTTCTAAAGCACAGTAACTTGTACAATTAGAAATGAAATAAGATTCAAGTAAAAAAAGATGAAGAAGTAGTGGGAATAGGATCATTGTGTTTGTTTAGTATTAATCACATTGACATACATGTAGTCATGTACTACCAAGAATAGTAGAATACCTACTGAATCTACAACTTATACTACTACTACTACTACTACTACTACTACTACTACTACTACTACTGTACTTCTACTACTACGACTACTACTACCTCTACTACTAGTAGTCTACTACTACTACTACTACTACTACTACTACTACTACTACTACTATTACTACAACAAAATACAAATATACAACAATGATAACAATTATAATACGGTCTTAATATTACTTGATATTAATATCACATTATAAATGTAACTGTACACAGGTGAACTTGTTTTAATGTGTAGAATTTATATGTTGGTATCTCGCTGAAAGGTGACTGATTTTATTGGACTGAATAAATTATGCAATATGCATACAGTTGACGATACTGTATGCTAAAAAAATTATAGCAAAAACGCAGGTACAAAAATACAACTGAAATTATGTGATTGCATAATTTGATACTGAATTCAATTGTGAATGCTGCCAGTCTTGGTCATTACCATTAAAACAAAGAACAAAGGCATTACTCATGCCATATGGTTGCAAAGAAATGCAAATTCTCTCAAAATTAACAGTTTTATTTTGTTTACACTTAAGTGTTTTTAAAGCTGTCTCCTACACTAAAAAAATGGCATCATTGTTCTTCATTTGTACTAAGGTATTGGTGTTGTTTGTTAATTTTTTTCAAGGTTCATGTTTGTTTGCGGGTCATTTCAAATACTAACTCCTTTTCTTAGCTTGGTATGAGTCTGATTTACATATAGTTGTTTACAAATGGTGTATGTTATGTGTTGAAAGTGGAAAATAAATTAATTGTATTGGAAACAAAAATTGTGTCTTTTCCTTTTACAGTTACACAATCCAAACTAGGACGCCCAAAGTGTTGATCAGCGTCTTGCAAAAAATTTTACAGCAGAAGACATCGCTTGCGCTCGCTAGCCGACGTATGCCGAGGTGGATGCTTGCTATAACAGGGTCAATTTCCTTTATATTTCTTTATTTTTAGGCTGGGAATTTACCTCGCTTTAGCCGATCTCATTATATGAGAAGCAAAATACACGTAGGTCTTTGGAAGAAAAACTGGGACCCGAGAAATGTCCTCGTTTTAAGCGGGTCCTCGCTACACTGCTCCCCCCCCCCTCCCCATGACAAAAGGGCATAACTGACATTTTGGTGTTTTGGAGATATTGAGCAAAATGTATTTTGTTCAACACGTAAAGCCCTATTTAGTGTCCTTTTAACAAGCGAATTATGAAACAAAGGGACACTTCTAATTAATATTTTTTTGTTCTGCATGTTTAACATGATGTACTGAGTCCCCTACACTATATAACTTAATTTTGAAAAGAATGTCAGTTATGACCTTTTGTCATGGGGGGCAGTTGCAACGGGGTTTGCCTGACCTACCATCACAATATATGTAATAAACTGTGATGTTACCAGGAAAATGAGCCATTTTCTTAATGTGATTTTTCAATTATAGAATTACTTTGTGCACGTGACAAACTAACTAACCAGACTAAGTTACTCTCCTACATGTAATATGGCAGGGATGTGCCGCTGTAAAGGGTCGCTTTTATTGCCAAAACCCCTAAATACATGGGCACTTAAATGTAGACTTCAGATGCAAAAATTATTGAAATCATTTTGTTTTAATCCCTAAAAGTGGGTACTGCCAAAATGCCCCCCTCCCCCAATAAATAAATAAATACATGGTATAAGTTTGGAGGCCTCACTCATTCCCCCTCTCCCTCTTCCAATGTAAATTGTAAATTCTACAATAAGGAGGAGGAAATTTCAAAAGTTAGTTGTGTCTATATGTAGTAGGGGAAGAATGAGGGGTGTGATATACAATGTAGAGTGGGGAATGACCATATTTCAATATCATTTGGTCCAATTTACCTGTATCTAATATTACTGAAATATCATAGCAAGTGTAGAAGAATGAACATCTCTTGGTACTAACTACCTTGTGGATATTATAATTTAGGACCTTTGTGGGTGTGAGCACCACCACATAAACATACATAATTCATACCATCAAAACAAAAACTGACATATAAAACTCTTGCCTCGTGAGGGCACTGTTCCACATCATCACCACAAATCTACATCTCACATATCAGTTCCCTTCCTCTTGTGACAGTGTTCCTTCTGGGTGTTTGGATTTAATTATTCACCATGGCAACACAGACTTCTCATTACGTATTGATAACAATATCAGTGCTGACAACCCCAGGAAATATAAACATTCCTCTGTGCTCATCATATATGATACTTGAATGACTGACAGTTTATACACCACCAATGACCAAAGCTGTCAAAATGAAATTAACAATGGGATTATTGATTTGAAATCTGTCAAAAGAAAGATGAGACATGATTCATAATGTTAGCTTCAAACCTTGTCACCTCTTTCAAATTAAGTAACCTTTTGAATTTCTCTCACTTTCAACAACACACACACAAAGAACTGTTAAAATTTATAAACAGAAATAATAATGGAATAGCTGGTACTAAATGTAAAGAGGAAATAGATGAATTCATTAATTAGCTTGCCTTAAAGGCAAGGTTCACCCTGACATCAACTTAAGTTGGTTTTAATAAAAGCAGAACAATGAGAGAAACATATTAATGAAAGTTTGGCGAAAATCCACCAAAGAATAACAGAGTTATGAAGTTTCAAAGTTTTAAGTTTGTGACGTCACATGCAAACAGCTCCCCATATGTCATGTAATGTAAATTCCATAAATTGCAATTTTTTTAGTAGTTCATGATACTTGAATGTTTTTTTTTTCATAGTTGCATGTATAAAATAATGTTTCTGATAATATATTGAATGCACAGGTAAAATCAGTTTCAAATTTCTGAGGAAACGGCACTTTTATGGAATTTATATCACATGACATATGGGGAGCTGCTCGCATGTGACGTCACAAATTGAAAACTTCGAAACTTCATAACTCTGTTATTCTTTGATGGATTTTCGTCAAACCTTCGTTAGTATGTTTCTCTCATTGTTCTGCTCTCATTAAAACCAACTTGACATCAGGGTGGACCTTGCCTTTAAAAGGCTGTATCAACTTGGTATAAAAAAGAAGCTATGGTTCTGTTTTAAGCACTTCAGGAAATTTTAAAGGCATCGTATAACAATGTTTCCAGTTTTAAAATGTGAGCTGCATGATTCCCAATGCTATCAGTGTCTCTGATAAGGTTTAAAAATGAAGCCCTGAAAACCATCATAAAGTGCTTTTAAAAGGTGAAAATCATTGAGCGACTATTCCAGTTTCCCCAGACTGTTGTGTTGCAGAGTTATAGCTAGCCACCAATACTTTGTGTGCCGACTTTTATGTATATTTTACAAGTGACAGCATAACTGTCTGAACTTTTGTATTCTAGGGTGTTTATTCATCCATTCAAACACTGTCAGATACAAGCAAAGTTTGACTGTTTTTTGTGTTGTTTTTTAATAGGGCTTCCACAATGTTAAATAGTGTCTTTAATAAAGTTTCCTTTTTGAAGTAAAAATATATATTTATCCTACATGTATCATCATCAAAAAAATTGAGGCAAGTAGACATTTATGCCAATACTTGGTGCACTGCATGTCAATATACAACAAGAAACAAGATGTAAATTTATGATGCAAATCTACCTACACATAAACACATCACAAGGGCATAGGCTGGGGGTGCACTGGGTGCACCCCCCCCCCCCCCCCGAGCCATAGGAGTTCCACCCTAATAGCAGAAAAGAAATTTGCACCACCTTTTTTTGCTTTCAACGCCTGATTTTCTCAACTTTAGTTCCACCTCCCTAGGATGTGCACCTCCCTGTTCCACCTCCCCGAGATGTGCACCTTGTTGCACCCACAAATGTAATAATCGCCCACAAATGTAACAACGCCCACAAATGTACATGTAATAACACTTTACCCACAAATGTAATAATCACCCACAAATGTAATAACACTTTGCCCACAAATGTAATAATCACCCACAAATGTAAGAAAACGCCCACAAATGTAATAATCTGTCGCCCACAAATGTAATAATGCATTTTACCCACAAATGTAATAATTTCGAACTGCTTTAGGATCTTCGTTTATGTCTTCACGCTTTTATCACCCTCTATACTAGTCTATATATCAGACCCTAGTAAGTATAAGAACGATCTCAGTTAGTCTATTATTAGACCTCAGTGAGTTTTTTCTTATCCATACATGTGCTGACTTTTCAACGTACATTCCATACCCCCTGATAGTCTATACATCAGACTGAAGGTAGTTAGCAAAAGCATATTCTGACTCTATAGTTCATTATATCTACGTAATACACCTGCATTGATTATTTGTGCAATCCATCATGCTGACTTTTCATACATTACATTCCACAACCCTCAGCCTATGTCTGTGTAATGCACAACCTTAATTTGTGTTTATATACGCGATCCCATTAGTCTGTGTATCAGACCTTAATGATATTTCCAGATAACTAGTCTATGTAAAGGCCCAGTAAGTCGATGAACACATAAGGTAATCCCTGTTACTCTATATACTGGATATTATACAAGTTCTGAGTTTCATGACTCTCAATTACTATCACTGTTTAGTTCTATGAAGTAGACCTCAATGAGTATTTTCTTATCCACACATGTGCGGACATTTCGAATGTACGTACCCGTGGTAGTTAATACGTCAGATCTTACGCTGGTTTGTTGCCTATAATTTATTTGTGTATTTAATTATTACCATCTTCGGGTAGTCTTGTGTATCAGACCTTAGCTTATGTAATAGCACATTATTCATAACTTTAAACAGTAGTAGTCTATGTATCAGCCATATTATGGTTTATGTATTAATTATTACCATCTTCGGTAGTCTATATACAGCGTGTGGGTAATAATTATGCTATTACAACAAGCTAAGGTTGATATAAAGGCTACCCAAAGATCATGTAATAATTAATACACAAATACCCATCTACGGCTGAGTACATAGATTACTACTGTTTAAGGTTATGGGTAATGTGCTACTACATAAGTTTAGGGTCTATTACCAAGACTACATGAGATGGTGATACACAAGTACCCATCTATGGTTGATACATAGACTATTACAAAACTAAGGTCTGAGAATAAGACTAGTTGAGGATGGTCATCTGTAAAACACAAATGCCCATCAAGGGCTGATACCTAAACTTACGACTCTTAGAAATTATTACATTTGTGGGCGAAGTGTTATTACATTGTGGGGTGATGCGATATTTTTATTATACATTTGTGGGTAAAGTGCGTTATTACATTTGTGGGCGACAGATTATTACATTTGTGGGCGTTTTATTACATTTGTGGGCGATTATTACATTTGTGGGTAAAGTGTTGTTACATTTGTGGGCGTTGTTACATTTGTGGGCGTTATTACATTTGTGGGTGCAACACACCTCCCCATGCCCAAACCAGCCTACGCCCTTGCATCATGGACTTTTTGCATTAAACAAACCCTCTACTCACTTTAATACACAATGCCTGGGATTCTTAGCAAAAATATGAAGTCAAAATCATACCTTATTATTATTTTTTCATCTACATACACTGTAAGTGAAAAATAGAAAGGGTAATATCAGTGCTAATTTGTCCAAATCCTAAGACAAAATAATGATCCCAGATGCACTGTGTGTATGTGCAGGATGATAATACCATGGAGGTTGAACTAGAAGAGAGACCTCCATGATAATACTCTTGTACTGTAGTGCATTGAGCTGCCTCACATCACTGTAACAACATGACCTCAAGATGGCGCTATCTCAACAATACTCTTTTGGCATCATTGATTTACTGTTCTAGCTGTTCACTATGCAGAGTGCAGCTTGGCAAAGAATCAACTCCATGCAGTCTAAATTACTGCCAAGGGCATGAATGCATGATCAGAGCAAAACGGAATGTAATGTAATCAACATTTTATAAAAATCATATTAAAGATTGTGTCATTGATTTGCACGTCAAAAAACATCTATATGAATCAAATCAGCTGAAATCATATCCAATGTGAAGATTAATATAAATAAACACCTCTCATAGAGACTTGGATTAAAATATTGAGTTTTGGTGAAAATCTGGACGGTTAAACTTCATCCTTTTTCAAATTACTCGCCAGCAATTTCAAAAAATCTGCGACGTCCAAAACCAGTGCAACTGTGCCGTTTCAAAAATGGTCCGAGTCAGGACCCCGTTAGCCGAAGGTCGGCTGGGCAGGGGGTAGCCGTTAACCCATCAGAGGGCTGCGCGTGGTACTTGCTACGGTGCACAGTATGAGAGGGCGATTCGCCAGTTGTGGAGCGCAAAAGTAGAAAAAACATTCTAGGGGTAGAAGTGTCGTTGAATTGAAGGGGTGTTGTTCACTAATAGAGACAAATTCATGACGTTGGGTATTCTATGAGGTTGGAGAGACACAGGGCGCCGGGGTGGGGCGCGCAATGTATGTAAGATAGCTGTGAACTAGGGGCCATTTTTAATAGATGAAGGAAGTATGGGACTGTGCACGATGGCGAGTGGTGAAGGCGGGCATATCTTTAAATCTGTAAGAAGATGTATACAAGTTTAACTTGATCTGAAGGCAGCACACTTTTAATGTATTCAACGTGATAGATATATGCCTAGAGCATGTAAACAGTTTCAGTCAAACTTGTTTGAAAGGACACTAGTGCAAAAGAGACATCTCCTGTAAGGACACCAAACTACCCTCCCCCCCCCCCCATCCCCCCATCCCCCTTCCCCGAAGGAAAAGCAATGGTTCAAAACTAACACCTGTCTGTATTAGGTCTGGGGCCACAACAAACCAAAAATTAAATTTAATATGCTTACTAGGACTTTTTTTTCATATTATTCTCAATGTTTGTTTTTGTTTC